>KN500557.1:1807-14145 GCA_000787155.1 Scartelaos histophorus | reverse complement strand
CTGTTCTCACCTGTCAGGCGCCTGTCCGTGCGCCCCGGCTGTGTGTGGGCGCTTGGTTTTTCCGAGCGGAGCAGCTGTACGGGCTAATGACCGGCGCTCTCTCCTCTCCGCCGTACAGGAGGACGGACTGTATTGACTCCAGGCCTTGGGGGGTCATTCAGGCGGCCATTATGAACCTGACTGAGGTTTAGGAGCTGCTCAGATGTGTTAAACGCTCTGATATTTACATTCCGCTGAAAGACAACTTATTTTAAAGGTCCATATTACACTGGTTTCTCATCTTTGTTATGTTCCCTCGTCACAAATAGGCCTGGAGTTGTGTTTTGTTTCATTCACACACTTTTAACACACAAATTCTGCAGTTCTTCTGGGTTTTTCTTTCAAGTTAACAGCTACGTTTTGCCTTTTGTTCAGTAGAAATTGGGAATTCGAGGTCTGCAATCATCAAAATGATTTTCTAGGAGAATTTGCCCAATGTGATTTGTTTCTCCTCAACCCGACTTTGTGTCTTCGTTTGTGATTCCTCGTGTGTGGTGTCAGTGTCAGATTGTAACCACCAAACATCAGCAGCAAGATACGAACTTGGGGATATGGCCAAAAACTCTCGCGTGCAGCATCTCGTCCACATTATCCATGGAAATAATGACATCCAGTCCACAAATTAATCCAGTTTTAATTGTTCTTTGAAAGTAAAAAAGCGAGATAATTCCTCACATGTGTCTTTTTACATCCACACAGCACAGGGATCGAGGAGAAGCTGCAGATTAGTGATAGTGACTCTGCTTCCTGTGCACTTTATCACCTCTTTTACGCTTTAAAAATCCTGAATCTGAAGTATTGCACCATATTTCACAAATAATAACACCACAGCAGAAGCTGCAGATTAGTGATAGTGACTCTGCTTCCTGTGCACTTTATCACCTCTTTTACGCTTTAAAAATCCTGAATCTGAAGTATTGCACCATATTTCACAAATAATAACACCACAGCAGACTTTGTGATCGGAGATTTTAAGTCTCATAAGATCCTCCTCTTGTCTGTGGTTTGTGCTTTTTGTGGCACATTTAAAAGCTGTTTAAGTCCAGGTTTGTTTGTGATGAGGAAACATTATAACATAGATCAGAAAATGGTGTAATATTGTCCTTTTAACCTTGTTCTGTCCAATTCAAATGTGAAAAATGAACAAAAATGTCTCAGGAGACCATTTCTCTCATTTGTGTGCAACTTTATATAAGTTTGGTCTCACAAGATCTTGTCCTATTGATTTATTAGCAAACATACTGTTAGAATTAGCCCGGAGGGTGAAAGTACAAGGATTTATTTCTTATTTAAAAAGTGTTTATGCATCATTAATGACTCTGATTAAAAGCAATATATCTGAATTTTTCTGTCTTAATAATCTGCATCCTAATTATTCACCGCAATGAGTTTATATGTGATTTTTGCAACTTTCAGAAATGAGATGGGAGTTTTGGCATCACAGTAAAGCTAGAAATAACTAGCATGCTAATACACACTTCCTTGTTCATTTATTATTTAGATGCACAAAGCACACAGCGGCCTCATTTGGACCCTAAAGGAGCCGTTTTTACAATATATCTGGACTGGGGCAAAACTAAAGTAGCTGTCACACCACTTTTAACATTAACTAGCATGCTAACGTTACACTTTGCTCAGCTGCATTTCTCTGGTCACATCCACACCCTAACGACAGTGCGGGTGTCCTGTGTGCAGGTGCTGTCGTACACTGAGGGGCTCCATGGGAAGTGGATGTTCAGTGAGATCAGAGCTGTGTTCTCCAGACACCACCTCCTGCAGAACAGCGCCCTGGAGATCTTCATGGCCAACAGGAGTAAGGCTCAGGACCACAAATACATTTAGTTATTATAGTCAGACATTCTGACTATTTATCTATCTACAGTGCTTAACAAATGTATCAGACCACATGCCATGAAAACAAGAAAACATAAATAACTTTCTATATATCACTTGTCAGTATTTAGTGTTCTCACCTTTGGCACAGAGAACAGCTGCATTCTTACATTTTTTCTATAGTTTTGCAAAGTCTCTTTTGTTATTGAGTTCCAGATTAACCATTATAGAAACATAAAAAGATATTTTGGTAAACAGAAATACTGGTAAACTATGGCTTATTTTGGGAGGTGATCTAATAAATCTGTATCTGTCTATCTAGCTATTTATGTATTGCTCAATTATCTATTTATTTATTTCTCTATATCTATTTCTCATCTATTTATCTCTCTATCTATCTACACTGTATTTTAAGAATAAACAAGTCATTTTTTTCTTTTTCCAAAGGGTTACTGTGTCAAATAGTTTTATGTCTAAACACAATAGACCAGGGATGGGAAAACTAAGGCCCGGGGGCCATATGTGGCCCGTTGGTCTTTTTAATGCGTCCCACCAAACTCAAAGTCGACTTTTGGCACTGGGGACGCACAGGACAAGTAGATCTGCATCTCCTACTGTTTTTGAAATAAAGTCAGGAGGAGAGTGAGTTTTAAGAAACTGTTTTTGAAATAAAGTCAGGAGGAGAGTGAAAGTTTTAAGAAAAGAAAAAGCTGTATTTTATTAATTTAATTTTCAGTGTTTTAAGTAATTTCAATGAATAGTAAATATCGTGGGACTTGAAATCATTAGTTTTAATGGTTTGTAATGATTTTCACTTAAAATTAAAGCACATTTTTCACATATTATCACATGTTATTTTTTTTCTCTTATGAGGTGGATTAGCAAAACAATCCATCCATCTGCTCCTGGTCCGGCCCTTCCATCAAATTTTAAAACCCTTTGTGGCCCACGAGTCAAAAAGTTTGCCCACCCCTGCAATAGACTGACCCAGACAAAACTGACAGTGGCTTGTGTCAGATTGTAGCATAAATACAAGATATAAAAATATAATGTCTTTTTTATTTTGTCCTTTTACAATCCTGAAGCGTTTGAACCAATCGTACTGAAGATTATACGTGAGGTTTAAAATATAATGCCATTCTTCATTCATTCTTTCCAGCCTCCGTCATGTTTAACTTCCCGGACCAGGCCACGGTGAAGAGGGTGGTGCACAGTCTCCCTCGGGTGGGAGTGGGCACCAGTTTCGGGCTCCCCCAGGCCAGGTGAGTACCCGGGTCCCATGCCCACCTCTGCTCCCCCTCCTCAGCTTCATTCAGCTCATCTTTACCCCGAAATCTGTTTAAGTAGATTCAACTGGACGATTAAAATAAACGGTTGTATCTGAGTTTAGTTGTTTAGCGGCCTCTGTTTTAGTGCAGTGAGTGAGAGTTCAGACTGAAGTGAAGTGGCTCTCCTGCTCTGTGGGGGCACTGACCCGCACTGACCCGGCCTAATTCTCCGACAGAGGGTTGATCCACAGATTCCCCGGAGCGAGCAGCTAACAGGCCTGTCCAGACCAGGGTAAAAAAAGCAGCTCCACGGGTCACACGCTGCTGACCACTGAGCAGTCATGGGGAAGCACAGGGACAAATGACCAATTCTGAGGGCGTTTTTGTTGAAAAAAATTATTGTATTGTTTCCTGTTAAATTCAAATTCCAATTAAAAAAAAAGTTTATTGTCAAATTTCCACATTAGCATATTAAAATTTTTAATTATGTTCTCACTCTTAATCTGTTATATTAAATAATAATAAATAAAAGGAAAATAATAAATACAAGGAAAAGTCCAGAGTCCAAAGTTCTTCTTCCTTTTTATATTAATTTTGTTTTATGATTTTTTTTTTTTTTTTATATTGTTTCCATTGCCTTTAATATGCTAAATTATCTTATGCTATGTAGTGCAAAACATGTATTATTTATGTATTTATTTATTTAGAATGTGTGACCCATTCAGAAAAAATGTGTGACCCATTCAGAAAAAAAATTCAAACTGAAGGCAAAGTATAGCACATAACTTTTTTCTTTCTTTTTTTTCTTTTTTTGGCCAAAAAATAGAAATTTTTTTCATTATGGATTTTTTTGGCACTGAAAAAAGCAAAAATATAATAAAAGCCATGTTGATGATCACAGCGAAACCCCAAACCAAGTCAAAACCAGGACTAAACCAGGTCCAAACCAGGTCCAAACCAGGTCCAAACCAGGTCCAAACCAGGTCCAAACCAGGTCTAAAGCTTCTTTGATCCATACTGACCACTTCAAATCTGTAACTCCCCCCAAGAAATGCAAAAAAACAGGTCTAAACCAGATCTTAACCAGATCTAAACCGGGTCCAAACCAGGTCTAAAGCAGCTGACTTGCATCTCCACAAACCTGACTCTGATTTGACCTGGTGTAGGACCTCCCCTTTTGCTATGATCACCCACATTATGACAAACAATGTATCTGTACCCATGGAGAATGTTCCCTAATATGGCTTTAACTGTTTATTTCCATGGAATATTGCAAGTGACATGTTCCCTCCAGAAAGTTACATATTATTACTATGATCCATCTTCTGTTTGTCTCTGTGGAAATTATACTACTTTGGTTTTAAAGCTCAGAAGAGTCAATAATGTAATACAAGACCTTTAAAACCTTAGTTAGACTTAGGTTTAGACTTAGACTTGGACTTGGAGAAATTACGTAGACACAATAGCTCACGGATCACAATATATTATAATGACAAAGAGAAAAAAATATAAATGGTAATGATAAAAGTAGCAAAAAGTAGTAGTAGTAGTTTGACCTTTTATACATAATTGCCAAAGCCGGTGAACAATCAGACTGAAATCAGATTACTCACATCAGATGTAACTCCAGAAATCAGATAACGCTGTGGTTTTCTTTGTGGCGTCTGTGTGAACACTGAAAGTAAACACAAAATGGTCCATACATACAAGTTATTTCAGTTACATCAACATCACCGCCCCGTTTTCTAATAGAACATAATTGTGTGAGCTGCCAGACAGATTTTTAGTTATCATTATCTTTTTTTTTTTTTTTTTTCTAGACGGGTTTCCTTGGCGACGCCGCGACAGCTCTTCAAATCGTCCAACATGACCCAGCGCTGGCAGAGGAGGGAGATTTCCAACTTCGAATACCTCATGTTCCTGAACACTATATCTGGTACGCTCGTCTGCTCTGCGCCCTCTCCCGCAACTGTCACTCCGCTAAACTCAACCTGATCTGTTTTGGCTAGCGTAGCGCCAAAGGAAACGCACGGAATCCTGAAAACCTCATAGTTACACAGACCTTAGCTTTGTCTATCGCTCTATTGTTGTCAGCGGCACCGGGAGCACATCCTTAGCGGTAAAAAAAAACAAAGAAACATGCTACTAAGTGGTTAGCACGGTAGCATTCGTCAAAGTTGTAGCGTTTGAAGCTAGCGGCGGATTTGGCGGGTGGATAATTAGCGCTGGAGTGTCTGTAGATGTCAAAGTGGAAACAATGGCGAGAAGGAGTGTGTTTAAGAGAAATGTGTTTCTTCTTTCAGCCGTGTTTAGTTCTGGTTTAGTCCTGTTTCTGGTTCTTTATCAACATTCCTATGAATAAAACATATCTTATTTATTTACAGCTAAAGATACATTGAGTAAACTTTTTTATGGACCTAAATAAGTCTCAGTCTGACCTACTTCCTTCTCCCGAGCATCTGTGCATCCTTCATCCTGTTCTAGTCCTCGTTCTAGTCCTATTCTAGTCCTGGTTTGGTTCTATTCTAGTCCACACTCACATTATGAGTCTGGAATCACTCGCTAAAAGAGATCAGGAAGACGCTGCGATATCTGAATATGATTGGTTAAAGTGTCACAGCTGACCCTGCCCAGCAAGATGAATTCGGGCGATGTTTGAGAATTCACAAACTCATGAGAATCCATCTTGAGGTGCGTCTGCCGTATGGTTAAATTCGACCCAATCACGGGGCTTTAATAGCGGGGGAGGAGTTTCAGACAAGCACCAGACCTACACCATAGACTGTATATAGATGTTTATTATATATACATATTATGGCACCCGTGGAATGTGAGGGGTGGCTTATAACGCCCTTAAGGTGTACCGTAGTTTCCGGACTATAGGGCGCACCTGAATATAAGCCGCAGGTGTCCACGTCTTCAAGAACGTTTTCAAGTTCACTCCGTCTGCTTTTATCGCCTCTGAAAGGGTTTGTTGTGTTTTTCTCACCATCAATTCACTGACTAGCGCGTTAGCTATGTCCATTCACATATACAGTTTAACTTAAAAGCTGCGTCATCTGTGTTTCTTCGTGTGTTTTCCATGAGGAGGGTGTGTGCATAAAGCGCAAAAAACCTGTTCAAAACCCAATCAAACGAGCGTCTTCCTCTGCACATCCCCCCGTCTCTCCCCGTCTCTACTGCACATGTCTCCTGCACAAAGAGACGCCGTCGGGTCTTGGATCTCGTCGGAGTTTCGTAGGATTTCAGCAGATTTCAGACTCTCCCGGGGGCAGGTTATGGATCAGGTCTGAGTGGACGTTCGGCGACTGAAGTTTGAGACGTTTCTTCTGGTCGTTTACGCCTTTACGTAAGACGTGTCCCCCTCACTAATGTTCATTTAGCATCATTACTGCAACTTCATTTTAACCCTAGTTCCATGTGTTCACCGCACAGACAACGGCGTTTTCTGCACTTGCGCATCCGCTGTGTCGCTAAACAAATAATCCATCCATATATTAACGGCACCATTGTATAAGCCGCAGAGTTCAAAGTGCCAGAAGAAGCGGCTTATAGTCCGTAAATTATGGTAAATTATATATTAACGTATAAATTAATTTACGAACGTCTTCCCTTTGCAGCATGACACTTGTTTTGCTTTTACCTGCGGCAAGTCGGATACGTCATTTTGATGGTTTGCAGTTATTGGTTAAAAAGAACCTGGTGGGTGGACCCTTCAGGGTGGTTCGCTCAATCATCTCGAGACATGCTGCTGCAAGCCCCTCCCCTTTTTAAAGGCTTTCAGCGAGAGTCGTTCCAGATCCATAATGTGTAGAACTCATTTCAGAGCGATACAAAGATCAATGTGGTGCAACAAACAAAAAAATCTAACTTTTGTTAAATTGTTAATTTTACAAACTAAACACTTTGTATTACTGATCAAATAAGTCCAAGTGTGTTGCGATGTTCGTTTTGGTTCATTTTGGCTCTGCCCACACCACATGCTGATCTGTGATTGGTTTGAATCACCAGGAAACTGCAACAACAGCAGACGGACAGCAGATGGATTCTCAGGACACGAGTGAACTCATGAATACTGTGAGAATTGATCTTTCTAGTCAAGTGAAGATTTGTCCCAGTTTAGAACCAATGTGTGAAAATATGAATGCGGCTTTAGACCTGGTTTAGTCCTGGTGTTTTTGGACCTTAGTTCTGTCGTGAGTTACTGCTGAGTTTTAGACATTTTTATATAAACACTGCTTGTTAAGTCCTGTTTTAGCCTTGGGTTAGCGTTGTTGTTTAGCATCTGCTTTAGTCCTGTTATCAGTGACACCGGGAGTACAGCGGAGCTAGCATAGTAGCATTCTTCAAAGTTGTAGCGTTTGAAGCTCGCGGCAGACTTTGGCGCTGGGATAATTAGCGGTGCAGTGTGTCTGTACAGTGCAGAGTGTCTCAGATCTCAAAGTGCAGCTAACAGCTCAGAGAAGTGTCACGGCGCTCTCCACCGCCCTCATGCATATTTATACTGCTCTCCTGCCTGATGCATTATTGTCAGCTAATTAGATGTAAGGCAGACATAAAAACATGGAGGAAATTCATTAAAACTGGTCCGGTAATGACCCGGGATGACAGGGGTGTCAGGGAGAGCCAGACAGGAGCGGTGAGGAAGAGGAGGAGGAAGAGGGGAGGTGTGAATGGAGAAGTGCGTCTCTAATTAAACACTATTGCACTGTTATTAACACACTGCCACAGCACACGCCGCTATAAATGCAGAAGAAGAAGTTAGTTACTTAACTTGATGTTGACCAGGATTAATACTTGAGTACAGTACTTAAGTAAATGTTTTGGTTACTTTTTTCCCCACTAGTGACGACGTATAGTTATGGAAGCCCATTTCTGCCATTAAATAAAAATAAAAGCTCTTAATTCTGATTTTAAAACTCGTAATTAAGACTTTTAAACTCATAATTATGACTTCCTGTGAGGCTTTTATTTTGGAATTACTGGCGGAAATGGGCTTCCATATATGATATACATGTATAGGACAACTGTGCATTTTATTTATTTTTTATTATTGTTTATAGTACAGCCACCTCAACACTATATGGAGTAGTTATTGTATCCTAGCCGTAGTACTTTTTCATATAATTTAAACAAATTTTTCATAATAAACCACCATAAAGTGAGATGCATATTAATACAATAACATTATAGACACTTTTCCTCTCAAACGAAGGACTGATTCATTTAATACTAATTATCTTATGTACATTTTAAGGTAAATTATGTAACTTTTTGGTTGGGGGTTCATCAGCTGCTTGTTTCTATGGATACGTCATTGTTCTGCATAGAATATTCCACAGTGTGACACTAAATAGCTTTTCCTTTACACTTATACATTCGATTACAGGTGGTTTTATAGCTCAAAAAAATCTAGAAAAGCAGACGTTCTGACTGTGAGCGGGGTCGCCTCTCCACAGATCTGACCTGTAACTTTGTCTGGTTTGGTCTCCATGAAGATAGAAAGTTTTAACACCACACTGTGAAACATTCCAAACAAAGCAGCAACATCTCCATGAAAGGAACGCATTTGAAGGAGACTCCACCAGAAAAGTTACAAAATGCACCTTAAATGTTTCCACTTTTGTACAGTTGCTTTATTTGGATGCCTCATCTCAGCTTTGAATTAATAATATTATAATAACAGTGTGGTATGATTCTTACAATTACTTAAAATGTAGAAATGTATGTACCCTGCACTTTTACTTACTGTTTTAAAAAAAGTACTGCATTCACAAGTGATACAATTACAGGTATGTATAAAAAACGGGAAATTCCAGGACTAAACCTGATTTAAACCTGGTCTAAACCTGGACTAAACCAGGAGTAAAACAAGAATTAATAAGAACTGTATGTAGCCTGTGCTCTTGCAGTTCTAAAACAGGTACATTAATCACAACTGAGCCTGTGTTGCCAGAACCTTCACCTGCAGATCCAAGTGTTTCTCATTTTCAGTTCATGTTCAAGCCTCATGTGAAAGCTCAGAATCTCCAGAATTCCCTCCCTGAGCTGCAGAGGCTGCACTAGCACTGATTCATGACTGACTGTGGGGGTTTAAGTAGTGACTCTTCAGCTCAGAAAGAGACATTTTAGGTTTGAAGCAACTGAATTTCAGCGTTGAAACTGGCAACCCAACCTCATTCTCCTTTGTAATAGTCGGATAATTGTGTTTATAGCATAGATAAGGACATCATATCCAATCTTTTTTGTAATTAAGAACACATCAGCATTACAGTTGTTATCAGTAAAAGCTGTATTTGATTTGAACAAGTTTATCTTATACCTGAACTCAGATTTGACTTTTCTGCAAACTAGTACACGCTTCATTCTTGGCCTAAACTTCTCAAATTGTTTCTAAATACCTTGCAAACCTGATAATTTGTCACTTGTTAGCTTGCAACTGTCACTAAAAACCAAATTAATTATGTTTTTGAACTGTAAAGCCTGTGTTTACTCTATATAAACTGTATTCAATTTATGCAACGTGTAAATTCAAATAGAGTTTCTTCAAAAAAAACAAAAATACATAGGTTGGTTTCAGCTCTTCGTTGACAGCTCTCCTCTAGATCTTGGTCCGGGTTTGGGTCAGGAGAACCTACAGTAGCTGGAGGATTAGCATGTAGTTACCACTCCAGTGTAATGGCCTTGTTACGTTTTAAAAGCCTGGCTCAAAATTCCCCCTGTCACACTAAATCAGAGTTAGCCACACAAGCCTCCGCTCTGACCCAGGCTTACACTGTCCCTGTACAGCTCGATCCCAGTGCACCAGGCTCATGGAGATTAGCCTGACCCGCGAGTGACCCCACAGCCCTGTCAGGGGTCGTCTGCAGAAGAAACCTCCAGTATCACACTCCTACAGTCCCATGCCTCTCGTATGTCAGACTCTTGTAGTGCCGCTCTGGGTCCTTGTTGAATTTAGAGTCAAAGATATAGTCTAGTATTAAAGCCTGCTGTCGTCATGGAGACTAAACTAGACCAAGTTACAGGTCAGATCTGCGGAGAGGCAGCCCGCTCACACTCAGAATGCCTGTTTTTCTTGGTATTTTTACACTATAAAACCACCTGTGATTTAATAATTGTAAAGTAGAGCTGCTTAATGTGACACTGTGGAACATTCCAGGCAGAGACAAGCAGATGACAGGACCCCCAACCAAAAAGTTATTTATTTTTCATGTGTCCTGTACTCAGACATTTTTGATCTGAGATTTATACAGGACCATATACAGGAAAATGATATTGCCTGATGCCTGATGTTCTGACTGTGGTGCATGGGAATTGGAATCAAACATTGAAAAACACTCCCAGATGATAAATTTACGAACATTTGGGAACCTTTTATAGATCATATTTAACAGAGGACTTCAATGGACTGATTCCTCATTTGAGCCCTCTAGACCAGGGGTGTCAAACTCATTTTGGTCCAGGGGCCGTATCCAACCTACTTTGATCCCAAAGGGGCCGGATCATGTGGCTTCCAAAAAGTTATTTATTTTTCATGTGTCCTGTACTCAGACATTTTTGATCTGAGATTTATACAGGACCATATACAGGAAAATGATATTGCCTGATGCCTGATGTTCTGACTGTGGTGCATGGGAATTGGAATCAAACATTGAAAAACACTCCCAGATGATAAATTTACGAACATTTGGGAACCTTTTATAGATCATATTTAACAGAGGACTTCAATGGACTGATTCCTCATTTGAACCCTCTAGACATTACTGTACAGCCTGTGTCTTTGTACATATGAAAACCAAATAATATATTGAAAAAAAGAAGCTATTACACTTCTGTAGGGTACTGACTGGGTATTAACACAGATCATATTCAGATATCCTTGTCATTTTTTATAGTTTCAGTTTTGTTTTGACGCTCTGAGCCCCCTCCCTTTGCTCCCCGCTCTAAGTCACTCCCCATTCAGAGCTCTATCGCAACACAATCTGCCTGCATCTCATGAATGAAACTAGCCCATTGTATCAGGTCTGTGAAGTTGTAGTGTTATATTTTTAATGCTAACTGTAAGGAGGGTTGGAACAGCGCCCAGGACAGATCGCTAGATTGGTCAAACATGTATGGATGACATCGAAAACCTCCTCAGGCATGTTTTTAATGACGAAACAACGCAAAAAATTTATCTGAAAATAGAGTAATATGGGCCCTATAAAGGAACTATATGTAAGAAACTATATGTAAGATTTTATAATAAATGTAATTTGGTGTTTTGGTTCTCAGGACGATGCTAAAATCCAGTTGGTTCAAACCTAAACTGCGTCTTTCTAGTCTGAATGGTCATTACCTAAACCACAGCTCCTCTGCAGCTCAGGGAGGGGATTCTGGAGGTTCGGAGATTTCACGTGACGCCTGTTCATGAACTGAGAATGAAACTTGGATGCGTCTCTGTCTGCTGGTTAAGGCGCTCGTGAAACTTAGCTGTGACTGACTTTTCAGAACTGTGAGTCTGCCGTCTACACACAGTCCTAATTCATTCCTGTTTTTGGATGGTTTGTTCTGGTTTAGACTGGGATTAGTGCTGGAATTTCACCTCTTTGACACATACCTGAGGTCGTTCTCTCTCAGGTGAGTTATGGGGTAATGGGCCTAAATGGACTTCCACTGTCAAGGCTCTCAAAGCGCTTTACAACAAGGAACCGCTCACCCATTCACACACACATTCATACACCAGCGTACACAGACAATGGGGCCAAGGCGGGTTAAGTGCCTTGCCCGAGAACACATCTGACCGCTCAACGAGTCATATTATATTTATGTGGAGCGCGGGATTCGAACCAATCAGTGGAAAAACGCTCTACCAACCTTTTTAGTCTTGGTTTAGTTCTGGTTTAGGCTTGTTTCAGCATTGCAAAAAAGCTTAAGATATAAACACTTCAATCTATCAGAAAATGTCTTATGAAATGCTGAATTGCTGCATGGACAGACCATTTTACTTGACAATTTATCTTAAAATACACTACCTCTAGACTCGAATGAAGCAGTCGCAGAGCTCGTAAGTAGATAATAAATCTTAAAACAAGATGAATAACCTGATATAAAGTTTAAAATCTTGCCCAGATCAGAGTTTTTGCAGAGAGCCCTCGCTAATGGGACCTGTGAGCAGGCGGTCAGAGCCTTTCAGAAGCCCAGGAGGACGGAGGCTGC
>JACN01153733.1:0-16163 GCA_000787155.1 Scartelaos histophorus | reverse complement strand
CACACACACACATATTAGTGGTGGGCCATTATTGGCGTTAACGCTCTGCGATAATGCGGTACTCTTATTGGGCGATATAAAATATAATTGTTAATCGTTAATCTAATCTCAAAGTTGGGCGGGGAGATGGGTCTATATCAGGGATGGGCAAAGTAAGGCCCGGGGGCCATATGCGGCCCGTTGATCTTTTTAATGCGGCCCACCAAATTGAAAGTTGACTTTTGGCACCGGGGACGCACAGGACAAGTAGATCTGCATCTCCTACTGTTTGAAATAAAAAATTGAAAGTTGACTTTTGGCACCGGGGACGCACAGGACAAGTAGATCTGCATCTCCTACTGTTTTTGAAATAAAGACAGTCAGGAGGAGCGTGATGATGAGAACATCCTGAAGGATAACAGAACTTTCACTGCTTTAAAATAGTACCTGTTAGTTTTGGGTTTTTTTTTAAAAAAAAGAAAAAGCTGTATTTTATTAATTTAATTTTCAGTGTTTTAAGTCATTTCAATAAATAGTAAATATCGTGGGACTTGAAATCATTAGTTGTAATGGTTTGTAATGACTTTCAATTAAATTAAAGAACATTTTCTACATATCCCATGTTATTTTTTTTCTCTTATGAGGTGGATTAGCAAAACAATCCATCTGCTCCTGGTCCGGCCCTTCCAGCAAAGTTTAAAACCCTGTCTGGCCCGCAAGTCAAAAAGTTTGCCCGCCCCTGGTCTATATTAAGCGAACTATGATGACTTTCACCTTTAGCGTGGATGTATATCTCACCGAATTGCACTTATCCAACGCGGAATTAGTACTTAGCATAGAACCTCATTTGAGCGGCGCTCATTTGAGCGGCGCTGAACACTGTGGGTGACGTCATAGCGCTAATCTCAATTTTTTTAAAATCTAGATTCATATAATATTCAGTCTTTTCTTTTTCAGCTTTTCTTTTGGTCCATTTTCAGTTAATTCTTTTAATAATGCCATAAATGTCATTTCAGCATTTCTTGAAAATGTACCCAAACTTTTGCTGTGCACAAAATTTAAGTTATTCATCATTTTCTTACACATATTTTCTTACACTTTTTCTTTCAATGCACTTAACATTTTCCACTCTGTCTTTGTGGTCCCCTGGTGCAGCGGGTGACCTCTCCACCCCTATGTGAGCTCTACTAAGTGGGAACATGGATCAGAAACATGAAAACAAGGCTCAGACACAAGACAGTGGATCGAGAGCTGCTATCGCCCCACGCCTGAAACTATGACCGTTTGAGACCACCGTGGTCAGTGGTACAGAGCATCGGGGCACAGGTCATCATGAGGCATCAATTGATGCACAGTTTCTACATACATGCATTTAATTGGAAATCATTTGTATAATCAAGGATTGATATTTAAATAAACACTCCTTCATAGGTGCTTGAATCTTTCACTACACTGTCTTTTTGCTTAGTTTATATTTAGTATGTGTACATTAATTATATAGTATATTTTATTATACATATAGGTTACGGTCCTCATCACTTAATTATCATCAACTAATTAGGGTTTGTGTGACATTAGTGGGACAGTGAATGCCTTATGTTTTGACAGTGGTGTCTGTATCTGTCCATTTTTATTCTTATATGAAGTGATCCATATTCTTAGTCTCAAGGAGAAAATGTGTCAGATCTTTTTCATTTAACTTCCTGCTTCATTTAAATAGTCAAAATATAAATGCAATGATACCCTATTATTAGTTCAAATCTCACTCTTAAACACACACCTTGTTACTGCTTGAATAGTACACTGTAAAATTATAGGTTGAAATATGTCTAACAAATGGAATAGTAATACATTTTGTACTGAAAGCTGTAAACATATAGTTTTTGGAGTGTATGGGCAGTGCCCAGAGCTGTATTTGATTGGAGAAAGATTACCTTGTGCACGCAGGGAGAATGGGTCTGTGATAAGGCAAAGGTAATTGAATGAGCAACAGAGGCAGACTCAGCCTGAGCAGTAGAGTAAACTGGCAGTGTGTTAGCCTGCGCCTGTTTGTGTACATCTGTGCTAATGCTATAGGCTCATTCCCTATTGTATATGTGGGGATTACAGAATGGTGTGGATTGTATCATAAAGATCTTTCCTTTTCAGATCACTGCCAAATAACGTTCTACTTTCAGGGATTTTTTTATATTAATTTGGTGTAGACCATTCCCAAAGAGTGCTGCAGACTGCTTATACTTCCCATGTCACCCAAAACAATAGAAATGACATCTATTTGTTTTCCATATAAAATATAAAAAAAATCATAAATTCATTGTGTATATAAAAATAAGGACTATTCACTATGCATAATCTGCCTTCTACAGTGGCTCTAAGGTCCTCAGACCACAGGTTTGGAACCACTCAGTAATTATTTTTCCCCAAATGCCTTTCCTGACGCAAACCTGTTTGTACAGCCTAGGTGGACACACTGCAGTTGCTTTGTAATACTCTGGCCAAATGCTTGTGTAATTTCCGTATGAGCGTCCAAAAGTTATGAATGCACAAACCTGGTTGTTTATGATGTGAAGAGCTTAGAGCTGTGTACCTCTTGTACCTACTCATCCTCCCACAGATTTATGGCCTGGACAGATGAGGTGTAAATGACGAGGTGTACCCTCTTTAGCAAATAATCGTCACAGTGTCAAACTCTCTTTCCTTTTCATAAAAGACAACTGGCCTTGGAACACACTGAATACAAAATTAAATGTTAACTTACTTAATTTAACTTTTTCCCCTTACACTGTGTTATGAATGCTGTTGGTGCAACAACTGTACATCAAGGTCTAGAGAGGTATTTGTTAAACCAGTGTAAAGCCACTCAAGCGCTGGTCACATGACATGCCACACAAGCGAGAGACAGAGCTGAAAATAAATGGAAAAGGAACTGTGTCCAAAGTGTATAAAAACCTCCCTGTACGGGCTGTGGAGCACTATGATCTGTTTTTGTGGGCTATATTATGTCTCATTTTACAATTTTCTGCTTATGGCTGGAACATCTAATGTCTTTCCATGGCAACATAACCACAGACAAAATTGCGTTCTTTTTATTAATGGCAGTAATTTGTTGGTTATGGCTGTAGCTTTGTGCAGCCATAACACTTGCTTTTATATACTGACATTGCGGCTTAAACATGGTTTTCCGCCTGCTTTCTACTGCTGTTTTCCTGGCAAGGATGAGTAAAAATCAAATTTGCACAAATGGTTTCATCAAATAGTGCTTTAGCCTGTGCAATATCCGCTTGCCACTTGATGCATTGTGCTGCTAAACAACAAGAGACTTTTCCTGGTTAGTGTTTGCTAGCATTAGCCGCCCCTGCCCTCTTTTCCCACTCAATCTCCCCAAAGTGCAGAGGTGATGGTCATAAAACGAAACGTTATGTAAAGGGTGGCAGCCACATGAATCACTCCTGCTTCATACTTTCAAATGAGAAACTTGTCCTGATGCAAGCAGGGCCCCACAGCTGTCCACACACCACTGGCTCTTTTTAATGGGATAACAATCCATTTGTGCAATTTCAGAGCAATTTCATTTTGACTTTGGGAAGAAAGCTTAACAGAGCACGACACAAGAGCCCTTATAAATTATAATTTTGCAATAAGGAATAAGGGGTAGATCAGCCTAGACTTGCAAAGTGATGCTAAAATGTTTTGTCAGAAATAAAAATGCAGAACAGATTAAATGTATTGAATACAGTTGCTATTGTTTTTGGCTTTATTGAATTGTTTTCTTTCTACTGTAGTTAGGCTTGACAGCTAAAGAATACATTTGTATTCAGATAGAGATGCTGCATTTTCTTGTGGTGATTCAGCCCCACATATTTAGGAGTGATTTTATTGTTTGGACAATCAGATGAAGTCTGGGGGACGAGATTAACTCAATTAATTACCATGGCGATTGTGTTTGGATTACATCATGGGCCTTTGTTTAAACAGGACACAAAGACTCAAAACACTTGTTGAGAGCTGCAGCCCCCAGAGGCACACTTATATATACCTTGACGTCATAATATTGGACCATACTGCCTGAAGCACACTGACTCATTTACTGACCCACAGAGGTGAACATTTTCATATAAATGGACAAACAGTTACAACAAATAAAAACTAATCAAACATGCCATATAGCTCCCCCAGCTCTGTCCACCTCCAGTGCTCCACACTACCAGCAGCCGTGGCATCAGCTTATTTCAACAAATTAGCTGAATGTCCAGTCAATGCCACACACTTCTATAATACTTAGCATGGACATGACAAGTGGAAACGCATGGTCAGTTTGTGTGAAAACAAACATGGTGTTTTATAAGTAAATTAGAGAGAAAACACAAAGAAGAGTAAAGCACCTCTGAGCTGTGATTGGAGCATCCCAAAATCGAAGATTGTCGGCTCTTCTCAGTGTAGTCTGGATTCAGACCATCTTGCAACTGAAGAAAAAGAGGAACATTCTGCACTGGGGCACCAATTAGCCAATAATAACCTAAAGAAGACCAGTGCTTCATAGCAGTAGCACACAGTTAGAGGTTTGTGTGGGGCCATGAAATGTAGTTGGTGATAAATTGAATCTCCACTCTCATCTTTTCTCCCTGTGTGCCACATACAGTTGACAGATTCACATGGCAGAGATTACACATTGATAAAATGGCTGCTGTGTAGAAGGCTCTAAATGTCAATGTTCCATTTTAGCCATACATCAATTTGGACACACAGGGTTTTCCATGTGATTGTGGGTGTTGTATCTCTGTCATATCTCTGTTCATCTTCTTTTCATAAGTTTCCAGCATAAGGATTCCCTCCAGATTTGAAGGATTTGGCATGGCAACGGTTCTCTATTGTTACAGCAATAACACAATTCAAAACAAAATCATATTTCTTTTGAATGGGGCATCCTCACAAAATCCTTCAAAACAGGACAGAATCCTACACCTGAAACCCATGAATTGAAAGCAGGTAGCCAACAGACTGATCAGCTTTACTGATCATCAAGTATTAGCAAATAGTTAACAAATACATTATCAAATCATCAGTATTATGAAAAATTATGAAAAAAGGGGACAACTGTTGAGATTTGTTTGTCTCAGTATGTAATGGAGCCTATAGAGAGCAGTTTACCCAGTGTCCTCCTTGTGACAAACACAGATGATCACAAGTCCATTTTCACAGTGCAAAACTTTTCCGTTGCCAATTCATTTGTTGTGTTTGTCTTCATCAATTCAAAGAGGAACATTATCTTAGCATGTGATTTCTACTTATTTGTTCAGGCTCTGTTATGACAGATTATTTTCTGCCTTTGTAATTTAGTTGTTCCTTTGAAAGAAGACCACATGAATAATAGCTGGGTACATTTTTCCATTTTTTATTATTATTATACAATTTCACAAAGACCTGCATGATACCTGTACAGACTAGCAAGCCAATAAACTTGAAACTGTGTGGAGTCTGTCGTATCAGCTACATATTTCATTATCACACCAGGCTTTATTCGATCATATGTTTTTGAAATTTCAGCTACACACACCCAGTCAGACAATGTTTGACCGAGAGACGATATTTCATGGTGCAAGTGTTTTTTTAATAAGGAAGAATTATTTTGTAGGTCTAATAAATATGCAGTTATGTGCCCTATTATGAAGTGCAGTCCATTTGAGCAACAGTGTTTGTTGCTGCACATGATTTGTAACAGACAAAAACACATAATGAAACTGAACTCGTATTAAATCCAATGCTTTATTCAGACTTCCTCGTCCTGGCACTGTTTACAAAGTATATAAAGGCTCTGACAACTTCATCAGTTGTTCAGAATTGTGATTTATGTTCAAAATGGTGACGATGCCCTGAATCTCAACATTTCAACATTAGTCTTTTATAAGGTTGGCCTATATGCCATAAAAGTTTCATCATAATTTTCTTGGAGCCAGATCACAGTTTAGATTTGATCATGATCCAAACACAGTAACTAAACTTATCTGGTTCTATCTGGTTGTTCTGAAAGTTCAGACTCAATTTAACTTGGTTAAATCCGCTTCCAGTGTTTTACTTTGCAGCTGATGTCACCAACATTCACTGGGGGTATGAAGCTAACTTGAAAGCTCTAGTCTGTGAGAAGTTCTGTTGCTCATGTTAGACTTTAATCTGAGTTTTATTTGTGAGCTGATTTGTGCTGTTAAACAAATTCCTTGCCAATAACATTAGCAGCCACAAACTAGGAGCATTAGTTTTTCAGTTACTCACATCTTTTTTTGTTGGAAATCAAACTGCTAAGCAGGACCATGAACACACCATAATCACAGACTCCTGAAAATGTGTTGTTTTAATCCATTTTGTATTTTTTTCTTGAGTTTTCAGACTATATTAAATTGCATTTGTCAGCTTTTGCTACTGTGTGCATTGTGTAACCATGGTAACTTCTGAAGATTCATGTGGAACACCTCTAGCGTGAAGTCACTGCAAAGTATCAAGAGCTGAGGCTCATCAATAGGAGCTGTAAGAAGGAAAAGAGAGATATCACAATATGGTATAATTATAGAAATAAGATCACAATTACATTTTTATCACTATATTTATATTAGATTCTAGATAATGAACTACATTTTTAATCACTCTGCTGCCAGCTGAAATGTTAAATCTTGAGTTTTAGTTTAATAAATTTGTTGTGAGCCTGAGTTATTGAAAATATACTCATTTGAGGTCAGGACCACACTGACAGAGAAACTGCCCCTCATGGCTGAGTGTGGTTCTGCGTCAGAGCACACAAATTAAATGTTGTGTAAACGTACAGAGGGCTGTCTCCAAGCAGAGGCGTTTGGCAGCTGCTTCTGGCCTAATTGCCCTTATCAAAATCCTGAGCAGCTGAATGATCGCTGTCTTTAATGGCCTGCTTCCTACTGACATTTAGTGCAGTTCATTAACGCAAAAACGTCAGGACGCCTGATATCTGCTCCACTTGGCCAAGATGGCTGCTGTTATGTAACCAAGTCAGACGCCTTGGAGAGTATAAGACAGAGCAATGTATCTCGTGAACAGTTAATTAAGCGAAGAAAACACTGACTGTGGATTAGGCTCATTATATCTCAACTCTGTTTATTCAACTCCACAGCTTATTGACTCTGAGATACAGAAAATACAGTCCGAGGAATGATCACCACTTGACCATGTTTTGACCCTGCTCACTGAGAGGCCACATCCCAGCCCAGCTTAGCAACTATTACCAAGCAACTTAGTCCTCAGCAGGGGCTTAGCTGTTCACAAGGTGTCTAATGATCTGACTGATTTGGGTATTTAAATAATACACACTGTTAGAACAAGAGTAGACTACTTGGAGTAATGAAAAATTAACACTGTGTTGCCACAGAAATTAACAATTTAAATCAATGGACTCTCAATGATATCTGTTGAATGGTCAAAAGCCCTCAAAATGTCATCTATAAACGGGAAGATGAAGCCCGTGGGCTGAGGTGGTAGGCCTATATGTTCAGCCATTTGACTTAAAACAGGTCATGTATCCTTTTAACCCATGATGGTCCTACAACATTTCCACAGATTTATGGCTTAAAACTGAATCTTGTCAGAACTGAGTGGTGAAATATATTTACTCCTTACGTGGACATGTCATGCAAAATTGCCTTTTTAGCACTTTTAACCATGTTCTATTTGTTTCCCTTCTCATTTACTCTCTTAAAGTTGTATTCAGAGTGATTCATGCACATTTGAGCAATCTTTAAACTCCTGTTTTCATGTATTCAACCCACGTTTCATTGTCACCGGTATTCACCTACTACTACTTACTTTGTTCTCTAATTTTATTTTCTCAATCTGTGATTCAGCAATGTCACGTTGTCATTTTGGTACAATTGAAAAACAAACAATCTGCTACTATCCATTGGAAGTTGAGATAACACTGTGGCCCTAAATGAATATTTTGATTTCAAATGTCCAAATTAGAACATAATGATCCATGGGTGTCATAGATTGTAACTGTATAGCAGAGAGTTAACATTGTGTCCAGCTGATAGAATTTTCTTTTGCAGCTTTTTAGTAAGTGTCAGTTAGTAAGTTTAGTTTTTTTTCTTTAGTACGTTTTTTAGTTTTTTCTCTAATCCATTATACTGTTTTACGCACATTATTAATTTTCCATTCACTCCAGGAGACATCAGGAAACAGTGCAGCCAAATCACAGCATTAGTATTAATTAGCCTGTTAGCACAGATTATAGATAGACGTAATAGACTTGCTGCATTCAACATAATCAATAGTGATTTATACTAAAGCCCAAGCCTTTACTTTTGTCTTTGCAGGTACAAAATTCATTCACTATTCTCAAAATAACCATGGATAGTTCAATGGTTCAAAGAACCTTTATTTTATTTTTTTAAATTATATACAAGCAGTTATCTCAAACAAGACAAAATAAAAAAGATCTTATTTTTGTAAAGATTAGAAAGGAATACTGGCAAAGAAAAGAAGCAGATTTTCATCAACGCATCCCTGAATCATATTAGTTTTCTTCTGCATAATTACGGTTGCTAGCCCCATGGGAAATTATCAATTGCTTTCAACCATATATCAGGATCCAAATATCTGGAAAAGAAAAAAAAAGCTTGAATGGGGAAATACATTTTAAAAAGGGAACAAATAAATTCTGAATTAGACGGGTAAAAGGTGCAAGTGTAATTAGTGGCTAATATTTCACAGCATTTGCGTTTGTTTGAATGCATGAAGCTGTTTTTTTTCCCCCCTTCCATCTGTCTTAGGCATGGACATCCCCCCCGCAGGTGAGAGGAGAGTTTCTTGTAGCCATCTTGTGTTGCTTCATTACTGCACTCATGTTTTTACAGCTTTTCTCATCACCTGTGTTATTGTGTGTTGGCTCCGTTCCACTCTTCTGCTCAGATGGTGCTTCATTGCCATCCAACATTGCAAACGCCTCTCTAGCTTCTCAGGCCCTCTTTAACTCTATCATAATTTCTTTTATTATTGACTCGCTTGTATTCTCTAATGCTTTGTATGTTCTGCAAAAGCGCCAATGTTAAAATCACATCTGCCGCCTGCCTTGTACCAGGTGCTGTAGCCCACACAAATGACTGTTTTTTCAGCTGTTTTTTTGTTTCATCTTCTGCCCAAACGAATAATTTTACTCTATGCTGAATATCAGGTGTCTCAAGGCTCTGGTTAGACTTCAATGCTTTTTGAGTTTGGCATGCTTCATGAGACCAGAGCAGAAACAGGATTGGAGCAGATCATTTAAACGGTCCTATACGCAAAACTGACTCAAACGAGCTTTTAGCCATGGTATAATACTGTTTTCTCCTCAAAAACATACATGGGATGGTGTTTTGTTTCATTCACACATGTTTGAGAAACTCTGTTTCTCAAACTGTTCTGTTCTACCTTGTGATGTCATGTAGTGGTAGTTTTGCAGTTAACAGCTCCTTTTACCTTTAGTCCAGCAGAGATGTGCAATTCTAGGGCTGACATGATCCAAATGATTCTATTGAAGGTGTGTAGAGTTTAAAAACATAGTAGAGCACTTCCTGTACTAGCGTATGACATCACAAGGTGGAACAGAGTATTTTCTGTCTGACAGAAAAACTCGTTGAGGGCTGCAATCTAGGCCCTTTAAACTCTATGCAGAAAGTAGTGCAGAAATTATATTCTAGTACTGAAGTTAATCCAGTTAAGATTTAAATAAAAGGCACATGCAAATGAACTTGAACATGAACTTGTACTTCATAATAACTACACTTTTAATAGCCTTAAAGTGGACCTTTTATGCCAAGTTTACTTTGTGGAGCTTTTAACTAGGTTATTAGTTCTTTCCACTTCTTGTTTACCCTCGCAAAGTTGTGTTTAGAGTGATTCATGCTTGTTTGAGTAATCTTTATTCTTCTGCATTCAAGACACCATAGCTCAGATCAACCCCCGTTTTCACGTCCACCAGCATACGCCTACTGCTCTTTAATTGTTGATACATGTAGGATTTGGCAGTGTTTGCATAGCCAGTTTGGCACAAAAAAAAAGAAAAAAAGTTGCAATTATAACTATATAGCAGACTCAAGCACAATATGCCTTCTTTATTAAGCATAATAAATATGAATTTATTTAGAATTAATAATTAAGAACTTAGTAGCTCTAAACCCCAATGCCTTAATTCAATATTTATTAAGAGTTAATCATTCTAAATAATAATTAAAAAATAACTATAATTGTGAATTGAGTCTTTGTTCATGCTTCATTAAGGCTAATTAAGATGAAGTTACCATAAAGTGCTATCAGAACATACTACAATCGAACTATAAAACATTTTCCACTCTCAAACTGCTTGACATCCCGCTCAGGCTTCTAGATTACTGTCCTATTGAATGTGACAGAATCTGAATAACAATGCATTTCCTTTTGCACTGGAGGCTCATTATTTCACTATATTGGTCCAAAAATACCACTTCTCCTGAAAGAAGCGAACAAAACTCACTGTCCACACGGTCACTGACTCTGTTATTATTGGGGTTAGAACACGTTTATCAAGTCATTAAACCTATACACTATGGATATCTGCTGTGACATACCCTTACTCTGAGAATAGATCGACTCCTTGCGCCACTAATGAACATGGGATATTTTTTATATACAACTAATAGAAGAAACATCCACCAGATACTGAGGAGTAGAAAGACCTGATAAGATGAATATGATGACAGAGACTTGGCCCATGGAGGAGTTAATGACGGATTATACAAGGAAAGGATGCAGACTTGAATGCATAACTTTATGATCACTGGCAGGTGAAGCAAATAACAGACATTGTCTTTTCATTGCAGTGCCTGTAGTAGGTGGGATATATGAGGCAACAAGTGCACATTAGAATTCTTACTGTACGCTGGATATGGGTAAGTGTCATGGTTTGAGTAGCTTTACCAAGGGACGTTATGGATAGACAACTGGGTCAGAGCATCTCCAAAACAGTGTTCATGTGCTGTTCCAGATCTGGAGAGCAGGGATGGGGAGAGTAAAGAATGTACTCAACCATCTCCAGATAATACTGCTCAAGTAAGTACACATGCTGATTGTCAAGTATGGGCTGAATGAATAATGCATTGCAAAGCACTCTGTGTGACAGGCACTATAGCTATCAATGCATCCATTTTTTTTTTATTCTTACATGAAGAAAGTAAAAAGAAAATATTATTTTTTTAGTTCTTCTTCCAAAAACTTTCTGAACATATGGTGTGAAACCCTTCATTACGTCACAATACCTGCCTCTTTGGAGGTGCTACCACTTAATTAAGACTTGTATAAATCTACATGGAGCTGGTGATACCACATGGTTGTGTTACAAGTCAGATCTCTGGAAAAGTAAGCCCACTCACAGTAATGCAGTATATACAGTGTACCTCTAAAGGGCAGAGGGAAGAGTAGAGTGTAGACTGAATTGAAAATACAATATCTATTTTTTGTTCTTATCATTAATCTTGACATCCTGCTGCAGCCTGTATAAGACATCTTGACTGAAGTGTGAGCCGCATGAGCCAAGGCCATGGCTCCGGGTGTCTCCTATAAGTCCTTATTGACGACTTAGATGGTGCTGCTTAAGTTTCAGAGCCTCAGCTGATTTAAGGGCTCTTCAAACTTGATGGAAAAAACACAGCTCTTCAATAACTCACCTTCTTTACATGCTGCATGGCCTTATCCCTTTTGTTTAATCTGATTTGTTTTTCCAGAGCAGAGTCAACACACCTTAAGACTAATGCCAGAACCAAAGAACTTAACATCAGTTCTTAAGTAATGAACTGCAAACCCAAATCTCTGAAAAACTCTTCTCCTGACATAAATAATGTTTTCTTTGCTTTATTTACGAGAGCTGTGGTTAAGGCTAAAGTATTGTATAGTTAAGTGTAAAAAAAGAACAAGCAAGCTCGCTAACAAAAATGTATACAAAGAAATGTCTGTAAACAATATAGAATACTAAACACACAACGTAAATGTGAATCAAGTTACTTTATGTTTTCAGTTACATTTTTCAGACAGAAAAATATATATTCAGATATAGAAATCTTTATTCCTGGAAACAAACATAAATGAAAACTTCAGCATTCAGCATAAAAAAAACAGTAATATAGTTAAATGTGGTATTGATTTTCTGTGATGTTTGCAAAAACAGATGTTGAAACCAAAGGGAGTATGAAGGTAGATCTTTTATTTGTTTGACTGTTTGGATTTGTGATTCTGGCTTTAATGATTCATAGCCCCTCAAATTACCAGGAGGAGGGGGGTTAGCTGTCTTTTCTCTTTAATAGCCTTTGTAGCATAAGCCTTATTAAAAGCTTCTTAATGTGATGCAGAGTTTTACAAATTACAACACCAGTGGTTCCTTGAAAGACTGTTAACCTGCTTGTTTGTGAGCAAATGTATATCTTTGTGATTTAATACTCCACTTGTGGCCAGTAAACTCCTGGTCCTTTATATTAGTCTGAACAAATAAAACCGGAAGGATGAAATTGTGATCACCAGCAGTGATTTGGTCAAGGTTAATGGTTAAACAAAAACTAAACTCTCAAAATAATTGTAGTTTTCAACCTCTAAGTTCTCACCATTTTATAACAGTGCTTTCCACATCCCACATTCTCTGCTGCTGTCAAGGTGAAACAGCTTTACAAACTTGCACATTCCTCCAACAGAGATATGAGTTCACTGTGGCCCGACCATTGTCAAGCATGTTCTCTGGGTTATTAATTGCACATACTATATATAGGTCATCATGGTACTTTTTACAAACACTTTTACACTCAGAGTTTGAAAGGGCTATATTCAATGAAACAACATATTCAAGTGTTTAGTTTGTTTAAATGTTGTTTTTTTTCTCCTTCACAGTGCTATCACAACATAATCAGTGTGCATTCGGCTAGTTAAATTACTGCACACTGTGTTTGTGTAGTGTGTTGTTTTGTATCCTGCTTTACTATATTAATTAAAAATAACTAAGCAGGAGCTGAGCCCATGGATTAATAATAACAACTGGATAAGACACTCCCCCTTTGTCCCCATGTGAGATCGATTAGTGGCAGCTTTATAGATGTTTTGTGTTGATGAGGGAACAAGGGTGCTCGGAGGAAATCCATGGTGGGAAACTCAAAAAGGCACAAAAAGCACAGGCAATCTCAAGTATCCACAATGACTGATTCAAGAAATTATCTGAGTAGTAAAACAGGCTATAAAGTTATGAGAGTGATCACGTCTGCTGTTTCCTGTTTACACTAGAACCACTCGCTTTGAGACTCTTAAGTGTTCAAAAGATCAGAGAACTGCACTTTGAGTTTTAGATACAAATCAAAATTGTGTTATTATTATTTCCAAAATGTGGTGCAATACTTCTGATACATGATGTTTAAAGCATAAAAGACTGGCGATAAAGTACACGGGAAGTAGAGTCACTATCACTAATCTGCAGCTTCACCTGGATTCGTGAGCTGTGTGGAACAGACACAGTGAAGAACTACTCCCGCCTTTTTACTTTCTAAGAACACCTCAAACTGGATTAAGAGCACAATTTGTGGACTGGATATCATTATTTGCAGAGGACAAATTCCATGGATAATGTGGATGAGGTGCGGTAGGTTAAATTTACAGCTTTATGAGAGGTGAGTAATAAAGTTTTTAATAAAGTCTCATTATTTTTGCTATATCTTGCACCTCTGTGTCTGTCACTCCTCTGTACCTTATGTTCTGTTTTATTGGCTGTCACTGTAGTGTTGCTGATGTTCAGTGGTTACGACCTGACACTGACACCACACACAGGAGGAGCACAGTAGCTTCAAAATCGCTTCAAAATTCTCCTGTAGTGTGTAGCAGCCTGAAGACTAGAGAGACTTGGGTAAAAAAGCCAGGACAATATTAGTATGTGTACACATTATATGTATTTGGACATTTACTCACTTGTTTAAGATCAGCAGTGATGGCACACACTAAAGTCCTCTCCACCACAGACTGCACATGTTGTTTCATTGTTGTGGCCTGCTATGGTAAGTGAATTCCTAGCATGCCTGAAAATCAAATACATGATAGTTTTATCATCAGTTATGTCATCAGTTTTATTATTATAGCTGCAAGACAAACCTCAGTCTTTATTATTCCATCATTCGCAGTTTTGTTGTTTGACCTGCTTGTCAACAAAGTAGTTTTGGGTCAAAGATGACTTGAATGTACTTATTTAGCACATTCAGAGCTATGTGCATGTAAATGTAGTGACTAAAGAAAAGTTTAAATTAATTTCCAAGTCAAAGAAGCAAGGGCAAAAAGGATTGAGCCAGTGATCTGTAGAGGGCGAGACTATTCTACAAACTTGTATCTTGAAATATCTTGTGTTAAATATACATTTCAATGGCATGATGACAAAGAATGCAGTGTCTTTATCTTAAAGTGACCTTAGACCAAAGGGCTCTTAAAGGTTAGTGCATGCGTGAGCATAAGGTTGTCATCTAAAGAGATAAAAGGTCATTTTTTGGAGATATCTTCAGTCCATGAATGTAGGAGAGAAGAAGAACAACAAAGACTGAAGAAAAAAGTTCAAAAGCAGCGATGGACAAAAGAGGAAATGCAGCTCACGTCCCCCTCAGTAAAGACTGAAGAGATGAGACTTTCAGAGAACAGATCTTGAATAGACTAGAGACCATGATGATGCGGTTTCATTACATTATCCAACTTAAAACATGTAAAATAACCACCAATCCATGTAATTTAAAGATGCATGATAGGCATTAATATTTCATATTGGAAATTCAATTACAATTCTGAGCTCCATTGTGTGTTAATGGGAACTTCTCTGCTAACACAAGAAGTCATTAAACCCTTGCCTGTCTGGCCTCTGCCTGTTTTGCATGACTGTTTTAAGCCTGAACAATGGCGAGAGTGGATCATAAACACTCGTGGGCTTAGTTAAGTGAATCTACTTGAAATTCATTGTTTTGTTTTGGGGTTATCTGTTGTCACCTACTGAATACACAAGTGCTGGGGAAAAACAAAAACAGAGTGGATGTTGTTTAGAGTCAAGTTTGGTCATTGTGCTTTCATTATTGCATAAAAAAAAAAAAAAAACAGCAACAAAAAAAAAAAACATACTTAAAATATAAAGTTTATAAAATCCTCTCTCACTTTTCTAGTACTTAAAACTGTAGTGTGATCCTCTTTTTGTGGTGTTGGTCTCTGCCTCCATCTGTCATCTCTCACTTATCAGAGCTACTGAGTGCACTTCAATGCACTTTGTTTCTCAACTCATGAATTTTGAATTTTGCCATAGACGACCTCACAGACAAGCCTCACTACATTACAAGCCACAAAAACATCAAAACATTAGTTCTTTGGTATTAGCAGCTTTGACATCAGAGCAGGTCGTTGTGTTACTTTGCTTTGTGAAGGTTAAAATTCTTGCAGAAGAGAAGAAAATATTACTGGAGATTGATGGCAGTCCAAATGTAATACACACAGCTGCATAAGATTTAGAGCCTATTTTCTGTGTTATAACTTCTTATTAATTTTCTTTGAAGCATTGTAAAAAAAATAAATTTACATTAATATAGCTCTGATCTCGTCTCTACTATTAAAAATGGCATGAATATATTAATCAGTGTTATAAAAGAGGGCAAAATCCAGTTTGGTTATACAAGTTTTATACATTTTTAAAGACACATTCTGTAGATTGCTGTTTGTGAATATGTGTGGCTGATTCACTCCCTCATTATTAGCCCTTGCCAGTGACAAAGTCAATGGCGAGGGGTATTGTTCTTTCTGGGTTTCTTTTTCTCTTTTATTATTATTCCTTGCAAACGATTGCAATTTTGAGGGCCTGAACATCGACGAAAAGTCCCACATGGGGGTATCAGATCGACCGGTCCGGTGAAAAATTTTATAAAACGAGCATCGCGACAATGACCAAAGGGATCCCACTCATCAGCGCCCCCTGGAAAATTCAAATTTTGAAAGTTAATGGGAAGCCAAAATGCAAATTTCGCCGTAGTGAAATTCGGGACAGTGGTAGAACGTGAGGAGACAAGCAAAAAAGCCAAATACGGCACACCTCTATGACCAATAGGAAGTCGGCCATATTGGATCAAAAATTCGCCACCCTTTTGACTATGTGCTGCTCAAAGTTAGGGAAGTCT
>JACN01123248.1:0-18289 GCA_000787155.1 Scartelaos histophorus | reverse complement strand
TTATACCACAAAAGCAAAAACTCTTTAGAATTTCTATTGAAGCACAGATCCTGACCTGTGTGGGTAGATGGTGCGGATGTGGGTGCCCGGGCTGGGGCAGGTGGAGGGCAGGGACAGGCTGTCGTCGTGGTAACAGCAGGGCCTCTCCAGCGCCCGCAGGTGGAGGATCTCGGTGGAGCGGGTGAAGGCGGGGTTATCCAGGGAGTCTGCCGACCCCGGCCACGAGCGCAGCCAGAAGCGCCCGGACAGCTCGTCGAAGTGGTTAAACCTGCGGTAACTTACCAGCGCGCTAGTTAATTGTCTACACTCACTGTCAAGTTTGGACACACCTTTTTTCATTGTATTTTGTCTTTAGGTTCACCAATTTCTACATTTTATATAGACATCAAATATATGAAGCGAGATATAAGGAATTATGCAGAAAAGAAAAAGTGAAATAAAAGTAAAAGATCCCATATTACGCTATTTTCTGATTTATGTTATAATGTTGTTTCCTCGTCAAAAACAGACCCAAAGTTGTTTTTTGTTTCATTCACACGTGTTTAACGCACAAACAATGCAACAAGAAAAAGTGAAATAAAAGTAAAAGATCCCATATTACGCTATTTTCTGATTTATGTTATAATGTTGTTTCCTCGTCAAAAACAGACCCAAAGTTGTTTTTTGTTTCATTCACACGTGTTTAACGCACAAACAATGCAACTCCACACACCATCACTAGAATTATTTAGATCATTTCAGGCCTGGAATTTCCAATATCTACTAAACAGAAGGTAAAAAGTAGCTGTTAATTTGCAAACTGCCACTACATGATGTCACAAAGAGAAACGGAACATTTTGAGCTTTTTGAGACAGACTAATAATAAATAGTTACTCCAACATGTGCTCAAGTGTCAGTTTGGTGTAATATAGGACTTTTGAATAACTCAACTAAACATTGTTTTGATTTTATGCTCAAATTCTCACAGTGTCCAGCCTTTGCTTTATTAACTGAGCTGCAAACTCTAGTGATCTTCTTGATGAATTCACATAAAATGGATCTAAATGTTTGGAGTTATTTTTGTTTATTTTATTTTAGCGTCTATCCATATTTTTGATGCCGTCTGTGACAATCTACAATGCAATGCAAATAATCATGGAAATAAAGCCGAAAAATCAGTAAGGTGTGTCCAAACTTCTGATGGTATTTCACTAATCATAACCATGTAAGCAACCCGTGGCTTAACAGTGATAAGACGACCTTACCTGCTCCTGGTCTGGTCCGCTTTGGCCTGGACGAGGAGAGCTCTGTACCTCCTCACAACCATCCCCACCAGCACAGCCACCGGGCCCAGCAGCAGCAGCAGCACGCCCAGGCACGACAGGGCCAGGCGGGCGTGGGTCATCCGCACCTCACACCTCTGCCCCATGAACCAGAAGTCCTGTCCCACCACGCACCTGACCACAAACCACGGCACATTTCTCGCCGCTCCAGGCGTTTGCAGTCACCACCACAACTCTGGAGCCAGCGGAGGAGGACAAATCTGAGAAGAGACGAATGAGCAAACGTCAGAAATACAAATACACCACCACACTGTAAATGTCTCTGATCTGGCCAAGAATTTAAAACTTATAATCAGGTTATTCATCTTGTTTTCAGATATTGACTTACTAGTTCTGAGACGCTTCGTCTAGAGGGAGTTTATTTTAAGAGAACTTGTCAAGTAAAATGATCTTGCTGCATGGACAGATCTTTTCACTAGTCATTTTCTGATAGATTTAACTGTTTATATGTTAAATTTTGGCCAAGATTTTTTGCAGTGTAAGCTTGGAAACATGATCATGGCAAATAAGTAAGGCTTGTGCTGGTGACATTTTAATGACGTCAGCAAAAAATACCAGTGCACATGGAGGAGATGGTTAATCCTGTAAATCCAGTTGGTTTAGTTTGATAATATTAAATGACAAATAATTGTAATTAGATAATAAGGATTAATATGAGGCAACCGCAGAAAGGAGAAATTAACAACTTAGCTGAAAATCAGGTATTTCTTTTGTATTTATATATAAAAAGGCAGTTTACAAGTTTAACCCTAACTGTCATAAAGTAAATACACATGTCCTAGGACAAGTACCTGTATAGATAGTAGATTTTGCATGAACTCTCTTTGCTCAATTCCCCTTCAGAGTGACATCACAACACAATCAGTGTAATGAAACTACCGAACATGTCAAGTTTGTCAAGTTGTAGTGTACAGTTTTGCATCAAGCTTTTGTATATTTAATCTAATCCATCCTCCAGCCCATCACGCTGTATTGTTTCTCCTCCTTTTTCAGTCTTTTTAGGTATTGTGCTTTGAGTTCCACTTGTGGACTGTAATGGACTGACACACTGTGTGTGTTTGTGTGTATGTGAGAAGTGAGATCTGCTCTGAGAATGCTGCAAATGAATTGCCCTCTGATCAATAAAGTTTTCTGAATCTGAATCTAAACTCGCGACATTATCACACACAGCTACTAAAATCATATGGAACACCTCACCCCAGTGTACTGTAATCTCTATTGTAATGTGCTTGTGTTGTTGTCTGTCTGTGTATATGTCCAATGAGGTCTGTGTTTGTGAAAAATAATTTTAAAAGAAGTTTAAAGTCTATTTATGAAAATGGGGTTTGAATGGGGCACGGGAAAGATCGCAAGATTGCTCAAACATGCGAGGATGACATTTAAAATCACTCCGGGCATGTTTTCAATGAGTGGATGATGTTATAACATGGCAGAACGCTCCAAAAGGTCTAGTATGTGCAGTGTACAAGAGTGTGTCGCGTACCGGCACAGTGGGGGCTGGCCCGGGTGGTGCGTGCACAAGCCGTGGTGCTGGCAGTAGTCGGAGTGACACACGGACGTACAGCTGAAGTTGGAGGTGACAGAATCGAATGCACAGGTGAATCCTGAGGGGCACTGCAGCAGCCAGCCGCACACCTCCTGTACACCTGCAGAACACACCAGACTGGACTGAGCAAAGGGTCATATCCACTGACAAGAGAAACAAGCTGCACATATACTGAGAAAAACTTGGATGTGTCCTCTATCTGCAGGTTTACTGGCGAGATTCTGTTGTGTAGAGAGACCCCAGACGGCAAATGGAAGACAATCTTAAGTTTAAAAAAGCAATAAAAGTAACGGTATTTTCGTCAACAAATAAAACTGGGTGGACATGCATAGCAGCACAGTGCAGGCTTTTGTTTTAATTCAAATGAAGTTATGCTGTTTTTCTCAGAGTAAGTGGGTTAGGTGAGTTAGCAGTTTAATGTGGAAGTCCCCTGTACGTGAATAAGAGCCGTGCTGCGGGGAATTAAACTGAAGATAAACTCTGGCCCATGAGGCGGAAACTGAGAAAGTGTCAACAAAACATGTCCTACATCCAGAGAATCCAGGGCAAAGAATCAAACCAGAGTTATTCCCCAAATAAAGAGTGACAGAACTTAAAATTCTGCCCATTTAAGTCCATGTTTTCTGGTGGAACCACTCGCTTGTCTCCAAGAAGTTACCACTTTGCCTGGAATGTACAACAGTCTGACATTAAACTCCTTGAGAATAAAGGATGCCTGGTTTTGTGTCTTAAATGAATGAAACAAAGCACAACTCCAGGTACGTTTCTGAAGAGGAAACAACATAACATTAGATCAGAAAATAGCATAATATATGGATCAATGACATGACATCTGTCCAATTGCAATTTCTTCAGATAATAATTCCCCAAATACCTGTAGTACCACTGACCTCCATTTTTTTCATAAATCATGAGTTATTCTGCATGTTTATTTGTACTTAAAGTGTCAAATGTTGATGTGGTGCAACCGTCCACCCTTAACTGATGATTTTTAAAACGTCTTTAAAATTACTCTAAATCTAATCAGATTTCTTTTCTTTCTTTTTTGTCATATTTTCTGAAGTGATTTTAGTCCCACATGAAATTTCAGCTTTCTTGAATAGATTTTCCCAAACAAATATTGTCCAAGCGTGTCCATTTTCTCAAATCTCATGTTTTCAAGTTTTCAAATCTCATTATCATGTTCATATGACTCAGAATTTAGATTAACATCCCAACCATGTTTTAGAAAATAAAACTATTTTAAGGTTATTTTCTGACATTCCTAAACGTCGTAGCCAATTCATGTACATAAAAAACACTAAAATTGTATAATATAAATGTAGATTTATGCACCTGATATTGCATATTTAAAGCAGCTATTAAGCAGTCATATATAATCTATGCAATTAACAAAGAAGTTTGTTATGTATTAACTAATATCTTTCGTCCTCAAGCACACTTAAGGTGGAATTGGGATATCATTCATTTCAAAGGCAAATTTAAGAAAAGTTTTGCTTAGAATCATTTGTTCAATTTTCATGTACACCAACAAGTCAACACTGAGGGCTTTAAAGGGCCTATGTTACGCTGTTTTCTGATCTATATTATAATATTGTTTTGTCATCTCAGACAGATTCACACATGTTTTACTTATTTATTTTTTAAGTTATTATCTGAAACAACATATACTGAACTAAATGTAAAAAGTAGCCGTTAGCAGTGTGAGCTTTGAACATGTAGACAGGAAAAATGAATAAAACAGGTTTACTCAAACATGTATGAATGAAACAAAACACAACTCCAGGTCTTTTTTCTGAGGAGGTAACAGAACACGGCTTAAAACTCACAAGAATCCATTTGGAGTAATATAGGACGTATAAAACTGCTTTACAGTCCATATTGAACGTATCTGCTGTCAAGAACAGCAGCCCCGCAAAATAATACAACCTGAGTCTGCATGACGGAGCGCAAGGAAACTAACAAATATGGAGCCAATTCATAATATTAAAATGATAACGCTTTATATTCACAACATTTTTAAACTGTCAGCAACTTAAAGAATTATTGTTATAATTCTTAATTTATTTTGACACCAGAATTCAAATAGGGATCCATGTTTTTCAGTTTTGATAACAATATCGATCATATCTGAGTGAAAATAAAATCTGCCATTTTTTTCTCTCAAAATACAGTTGATTGATTTGACTGTGTTACGTATAACTGTATATTCCATACCACTACTGAACAGCTGTGTCTGAATTAAAGCTGCATTGTGTAACATTTCTGGTGGAGGGTCCGTCAAATACTTTTGTCCATGGAGATATTATTGTTGGGAATGTTTCACAGTATAGCAAAGATAGTAGTATAGTAAGTTACAGGTCAGAGCTGTGGAGAGGAGACCCCGCTCACAGTCAGAATGGCTGTTTCTCAAGGTATTTTTTAGCTCTAAAACCATCCGCAATTCGGTAAATGTATGGTAGAGCTGTTTAATGTCACACTGTGGAACATTCCAGGCAGTGCAATGATGTCTCCATAGAAACAAGAAGGTGACAGACCCCCGACCAAAAAGCTACACAGTGCACTTTTAAAGTTGAAACATGATGAGACGTCGTGATCTTACATCAGTCAAGAAGAGTCCAACCAGGGCATATCGGCTGAACCGACGCCATTGAACCGATACTCGATAAGCTAAATATTCCTGCATTGGCACAGATATTCAATACTAGTATCGATATCGGTGCATGTCTTATTTCAACGTCGCCACGTGCCTAAATATCACAGCGGCAGAAAAGATTAAGTGAGCAAGGCTAAAAGTTCAAACAAAAACATGATCCAAATCGGGTAGAGGCTTTTTTTTCTAATTAAAGACACTAGAATATAACATGTAATACAATAATACATATAAAAACAAAAAAACTTCTCACCCCTAATCCATCCCTTCCCCTCAAACACACACACACAACTTTACTTTTACACTATACTTAACTAATACGTTTTATAATTTCATCATCTTTTCCTTTTTACTACAGTCTTAAAGCATCATTTTAGAGGCATTGTCTTTTTTCTCCAGGCCCTTTCACAGAACACTGACCTCCGAGAGTGATGTTGGTGATTCTAGCCGACCTGAAGCTGCGGCCGTCCTGTACGGCCCGCCTCAGCCCAGTTCGGTTCAACAGAGAGGACGCTCCCGTTTGGGGCAGCCACTGCAGAGCTCCCCTGGTGTCGAACTCCAGCAGGCACTGCACGGCCGAACCGCTGTCAAAGCAGGAAATAATGGTCCTCAAATCATATAGTGAGCTCTAAACAGGCCTGTCAGTTGTACACAAAGAAGACATCAAATATATATGGGATTATACAGTAAAGAAAAAGTGAAATAAAAGTAAAAGGTCCAGATTTTGCCATTTTCTGATCCATGTTCTAATGTTGTTTCCTCATCACAAACAGACATGGATTTGTGTTTTGTTTCATTCACACGTGTTTAACACAAAACCCCGGCATATTTAGGCATTTTAGTTTTTCTCTCAAACAGAAAACACTCTGTTCCACCTTGTGACGTCATGTGGTGATACAGGAAGTGCTCCAATCTGTTTTTAAACTCCATACACCATCACTAGAATCATTTGGATAACTTCAGCCCTGGAATTGCCAAGCAAAAGGTAAAAAGGAGCTGTTAACTTGAAAACTACCACTTCATGACATCACAAGTGGAACAGAGCATTTTGAGCTCTGGAGATGCCGAGAGAATAATAAATGTGTGAATGTAACACAACTCCAAGTCTCTTTTTGAGAAGGTCACAGCATTTTAACATGACTTATAGCTCACAAAAGTACATTTTGTATAATATAGGACTTTGAAATGGTTCTTTTAAGAGTCATTTTCTACAGTAGTTTGTTACACTTTTAATTTTACTCAAGTAATATTTATCTCCGCCAAGGAGATGATGCGATCGAGTCGGTTTATTTATTTATTTGTCTGTGGACAGGATTTCTCGGAAAGTACAGGACGGATCTTCATGAAATTTTTACCAGAGGTAGATCTTGGCCCAAGGACCACTCCATTAAATTTTGGTGACCTGGATTCTGTGTCCACTTCATCCCATGGCAGAGATCAGAAATCTCAGATTGCTCTTGTTCACAGTGTAACACTTGAGTAAAAACTTACTCTTCCCACTGTGAGTAAGTCTTCAAGCGACAAAAGGCTTATGTTGACAATATGGAATGATTTGAACACCACTCCTGCAGATGATTTATTTATTTAAACCATTTTATTTTTTGTTTATTATTTTATTTATCAATTATTTATTTATTTATTTTACACCATAATATTCAAATATCATTCATATTGTCAAATCGTGTCCATTTTCAAATATCATATTTTCAAATCTCATGTTCAAATTACTCAGAATTTAGACTAACCTCTCAAGCATGTTTTAGAAAATAAAACTGTATTAAAAGGTTATTCTCTGTCGCACCACATGCTATTTTTTAAGTTCTTAGCCAATAAAAAAAAACAAAAACACACAAACAAATGCTTAATATAAGTGTTAAACACATTTATGCACCTGACAGAGTTTGGAAAAAGTTCAATAGAAACTGCATTTTAAAATTTGCCTGTTGAAATTCCTTATATGTCATTGACCCATATGTGGTATTTGCAGAAAACAACGTATTAAAATGCTGTTTTGTTTTTGTGGCTGTTAGTGCTCTCAAAAAAACAATCTCTCTGCCGCAGATATTCGCGCGCTGGAGGTAAAATGGAAAGGTATATTTAAATAATCTTTGCTTAACTAAACCATTGAGTCAAGGCAGTGATTGTGGAATTATTGTAAGTAAATTTGATGGTTTCAGTGGCCATAAACCTCCATACGTCAGAGATGGAGGAAATCTACAAAAGTTATCTAAAGTACATGAGTAGTAGATGGACAATATTGGACCTTCTTGTTAACCGTTTCTGGAGGTGTGGCTAACCTGCTCCACACTCCGAGCAGCTCCCGGAACCCTGGGGCCCTCTGAAGATATGGCTCCAACTGAAAAGAACAAAAAGATTGACGTTGTTCTCTTAAATAGTGTTTACTTTTCTTGCCAGATTTACCCAGAGAGCCGCGTCCTCCTCCAAACCTTCAGTCACTGTAGGAAGAGATTCTTCCACTGTGATCTGCAGCAACAACTCAATGGACTCCACTAGACAAAACACATTTAATATTTTATTTTATGTTTTTGTGTTTTGTTTTGATGTGCATTTTTGTATTTTGTTAAATGTTATATTCTATTGTCTTTAATACAAAAACAAAAAAGCACATTTAGGAACGAAATACAAGATAAAAATGTTGCACACACCATTTACCGGATGTAAAAAAGAAAATATCAGTATCGTTTTCAGTACTGTTATTTTAAAAGGTGTACTGTGTAACTTTTCTGTTGGGGGTCCGTCAACTTCTTGTTTCTATTGATACGTCATTGCTCTGCTTGGAATGTTCCACAATATGACATTTTAAAGGTGGTTTTAAAGCTCAAAAATACAGAGAAAAACGGGCATTCTGATTGTGTGTGGGCTCGCCTCTCCACAGATCTGATCAGTAACTTGGTCTGGTTTGGTTTCCATGATGAGAGGAAGTTTTAATGCCATACTGTGAAACATTTCAGACGAAGCACTAACATCTCTGTGGAGAAAAGCATTTGCCAGACTCTCCATCAGACTCAACAATTAGCATAAAATCACTGGGGGATAAAAATGTGGAAATATGCAAACTATTACTACATCAAGAACCGTTTAAATCTGTGTAAGTCTAAGATGGATAGAAGGTCTTTTATGGAACAATTTAAGGTTCTATATTGTGGAAATGTGGAATAAAAGCAGCACAGTCCCTGACAAATAAACAAAATCATAGGACGGACTTAAAAATTTCAAACAGAAGTACCTCTTATGATTGCTGGCTCGTCCGGAACGATGTAGAACTTGGGTTTAGGCTGGACTGTGAAACTTACAGTGGCCGCAGAACTCAGATACGACTGTGTGAAAGCGGTGACTCGGTGGATGGGTTCAGGCGTCCAGGGGGTCATACGCTGTGACACTGTTGTTGAAGCTCTTTTCTTTTCCTCCTTCTTGTTAGGTTGTGTTGATGTAGCCGGAATTTGATAGCTGCTGGTACTTACCGATAACTGGTGAGGGTTTTGCTTTGTATATATAGAATATTCCGTTTTTGGTAAGATTTCATCATCTACCGCAGTGCTTTTGAATGTTTGTTGGACAGAAATTGTATTAGGAGACGGAGTTGACGCGCCTGTGGTTGACGCGCTGTTGGAACGCAATGTGCTGCTTTGTTGATTTCCTAAAGTTCCCGGTGACAGAGTTGACGTGTGCTCTCTAGACATGCGTTTAAGTTCAGTGCTTGTGTCACCAAAATAAGAATTTGTTGTGAACAGGTCATTTCCTCCAGTAGTTTTTGCCTCCTCTTTGGTGCCTTCTCCAAATTCTGAACCGGCAGTCGGACCAGTCAAAGATGTTAGGGCAGTGTCCTTTTCTGTGTCCAAATTTGGCACAAGGCCGGTGAATGACGTTCCTTGAGATGTCGTTTGTATTCTTTGAGCGTTTTCAGTGCTTTCCTGTGTGGAGTGCAAAAGGTTAAAGCTCACAGACGTATTTGAACCCGATTCTTGTTTGTCTTGAAACTCCACAGCACTTTTTGTTGTAATATGTGACATCTCAGTGGACTCAGTTGTAAAAAGTGTTTGCAATGAACTGCTAGTGCTAGGGGAGTATTCAGAATGGGGACTGCTAGCTTTGATAAGCTCTTTAAAAAGTATTCTTGGACTTTTGGTTGCCAGTGCATCCGTACTTTGCCAGCTTTCAGTCAAATCCTGAATTTTTTTTTGTGGATTTTGTGATAACACGGTTGACTCTGTGTCCAACTCAGACACAGAAGACGATATAGATAAACTTTTATTTTCTTCATATCGTCGAGTACGACTAGTTGTGAACAATCCAGTGCTTACAGACGTTTCGCTGTTACTTGCTGCTTCATTTGTCTCCGAAAAAGTTTGTAATTTTATATTTTGTGATGTCTTTAATTCAGAAATGTGAATTGAATGTTGTGTGTTAAAATAGTCCAGAGTCCCAGGACTATCAGTGTGCCGCGTTGTTGCAGATGTATCCGCTCCATTGTTCCACTCTTCCCCAGGAAATATTGAAGCTTCCCTGACGGTGCTCCCAGAGGCGGAGGGAGGGGCGGTGGCGAGTTGTATCAGCCCAGGGTTGCGAGTTGAATTCCCAGAAGGATCCGGATCCGCGCGCTCAGAAAGGGGACCCTGTTTGGAGGAGGTGGCTGGAGAAGAGGTGAAGATGTTGGGGTCTGAATCTGGGTTGGAGTAGGTCTCTGTGGAGCTCATCTCACCATCCTGAACTGGAAAATAGAGAAAGCATGATGTGATAAAAGCCAACACCTCTGATATGAGATCAAACTTTCCAAAAACAAGGACAAAGAGAGCCAATGGTGTCATTGACTGTCCAACTACAACTCTCCTTCTTAAAGCTTTCTTGTTCATATATAAAAAAAAAATGTCTGTGTTACAAAAATATACTAAGCAACTAACCTTCATGTCTAAAAAGTGTATCTGATGCAAACAACTCAAAACATTACAAACAGAGAAAAAAGTTCAGGAAATAACGTCATGAAACAATCATCATAGGAAACAAATGTACTCATGAAATGTTTTGGTTTTACAAAGGTTAAAATGTACTTTTAAGAGACCTCGTGTTGTGAAGCCACTAGCACCATCTGTGAGGAGCGAGTTACTGTACTGTACTCAGGGAACCATGTCCAGATCTTGGGCTAGTCTCGGTCAGCACTACCTTAGCTGAAGGATTTGACCTTGTGCATGTTTTGGGCTGATGGGAGAAGCCCGAGCGTCCAGAGGAAGACAACCTAGACACAGGGAGACTCCAAATATGCAAACTCCACACAGAAAGGAAACAAACCTCGCTGTGAAGTGTGGGCACTAGCCACTGTGCCATCTGTGCCAAACATTTCCAATCTATTGGGGATGGTACTGTGTGCAACTTATCACTTATAGCTGGACTGTAACAATATGTAAACAATTAGTTGGAATCAATATTATATATTGTTTAAACACTCTCACACATGCCTTCTGTTGGAGGTTTAATCAAGGCTGCAATGAAATTATGAATTATTATGAAATCAAATGGGTAAGGTAAAAACATAAATTTAGCTCAGAATACCATTACATTTCTGTTATACTGTAATCTCAATCTGTTGGCATTTTTTTCTTATGTAAAATTGTTTTGATTCATAATTGTTTGAGTAATCGTGCATTGTCCTGCATTTGAGGTTTGATTGCTCCTCTTTCCCACACACTCCTCTCCATTTACTTGTGATTATTCAGAAAATTCACACTTCAAAGCATTCTTTTTATTGTTGAAAAAGTGGCTATCTGTTGCTGAATACAGTGAAATCTCACTATGAAGAAGTGGGGCAGATCTGTTCTGTACTTTTAAACAGGAAGTCAGTGGACCTGTTTCTATTATTAAACCTTAGATTAATATTAAGGTTTACAAAAAACACAATACACAATATAGTGTTGTCACGATACTAAAATTTCAAACTTGATTTTGGTACTTTGGATATACTTGATACTTATATACTATACTTATACTTATTATATATTATACTTATACTTATTATACACAGCCCACGATTTGATATTATCATAATATGATGACATATGCAATAACAGATATATTGCTGCTGTTTCTTAAGAACCAAATCCATTTTAGTAACAATATTTCTTTGTTAAACTACTTGTGCAAAGTTAATATGAAATACATCTATTTTTAAATAATCAAAACAGAATATGTCAGGTGTAGTTTAGTTTTTTCCACTAAATAAGGAACAAATTTGTAGTATGGTTACAAAACAAACTGCTAAAAGACCAAGACTCTAGTTGATATATATTGATATGGTGGCCCATGATAATGATACTGTATCACCAAATGTAGTATCATGATATGGATAATTTGATCTCTCAAAACTGTTGACAGCTCAGACTTGTGACTGTAAACATGTGCATGTCATAAACCATGAGAGGAGAGCAACAGTTCCTCACCATAATAGAAGAGCTGGAAAGCATTTGTGGAATGTCCTACTCCGGTCCAAGTGAGAGTGGCTTTGTTTTGGTCACATCCAGAGAGCTGGGCAGTGTCCCCTACATCCAGTGTCCTCTGTTTGTCCCAAACACACACCAGGGACATGTTTGACCCCGTCTCCAGCCACACAACCCTCAACAGTACTGAAAGAGGCGCTGGGATCTCCAAAGTCCTAGTACAAACCATGAGTGAAGTCATGGCTTGCTCTGTCCCCTGCTCTGGACTGAAACTCAAATGTCCCATGGGCTCCTGGGACAAGTCCATGTGTCCATTGCATATGTGAGAAAATAGGGCCCGTGGTGTATCTGCAAAGGAGAGATATAATGGCAATACAATCAAAATGTATTTACAGAGGCTTGTAATCCACAAGTCTGTCCAAAATACCCCAATTTATCACATTTCCTTATTACATTCTGCTGTTAATATCCAATAAATTTAACATGAATACGAAAAGTTTTTGTCAAATGGCTATGCTGGAATAGAATAAATGATATAAGATAAACAGCAACTCTGGAATAATTTTAGAATTATGCATTTTTCTTTGGCGCTTTTCCACCTTCAAGGCAGTCAAAGCGAACCACCCATGCGCACACACATTCATACACGTGTAGGTAGACGCTAGGGGCAAGGTGGGTTAGTGTATTGCCCAAGGACACAACGGCAGCATTCATCTGTTGGAGTTGGAAGCAAACCTGCCAACCTGTAGGTCAGTGGATCTGACCCCTCAACCAATGATGTTTATATCAAGAGCGGGTTTCGAAGCACCAAACTTCAGATCAATGGACAAACGATTTATTTAAAGATTGTGTATTTATGACGCTTTGTATTTTTTCTCACTAACAATAGATTAGAGTATAAATTAGAGTGTAGTCTTTTTATGGAGTAAAATGTGTAAGGTTGGTTAATGTTATATTCCCCAAAATAGAAAATTGGAAAAACTGATGTGTAACATAACGGAAAATAGCATAATATGGGTAGGGTGACCAGACGTCCCTATTTCACACACCCAGTTTTGAGTCTTGTGTTCCCTGCCCCAACAGATTTATCCAAAACCAGTGATTTGTCCCAGTTTTATACAAGAAATGTCTCAGGTGTCCCTATTTTTGACCAATTTGACACCTGCCAACAGTAAAAAAGGCATAAAATGTCATTTGTTAAGGTAAAAAACCGAAAAGCTGCTTCAAAAAAAAAATAAATAAAAAATAAATAAATAAATATTCAAAGAAAATGTGATTATTATAGTGCTGAGTGCAAGTTTCCTTAATTACGGGTCGTTGCACAGTTGTTGTTGTTGTTGTTGTTGTTGTTGTTTTAATTACCAACCAACCCAAACCAGGAATGTCACAGATTTTAATTTTGATTATATTTTATTGCATGTCATTGTCTTACCTGTGAGGAGAAGCAGCAGCAGCAGACAGGCTTTGAGCTGCACCATGTCCAGTCCTGAGACATTTCAGACACAACCCGGGATAAACTCAAATCACAGCGCACAAAGCTCACACGACAGACCCTCGGGGTTCCCCTGCTGCCCCGGCAGCTCGCACTCTCTCCGCTCACACATCACTTCCACGGGGCAGACTGGAGCAGCGCTGCAGCGGCGCAGGGCCCTAATGAGACGCACATGCTCCCGCCTGTGCGTCCGCCCTGGCCCCTCCGACGGAGGAGGGCCGGGCGGCTGGAGCAGGAGAGGACAGTGGGAAACAGCGCCTCCAGGCTCTCTGAAAACACTCTACAGACAGGAGAGGGGGATAAAACGACGGGAGGTCAGTTTTAATTAGTGTTAAATCTACACACGGGAAGTGAACACACAAGGTAGAGGTCGCCATTATGGCTAAATGCTTAGCTAGCAGTGTAGCTAGTCCAGGTGACAAGACGTCCCCATTTACCCGGGACAGTCCCAGTTTTGAGCCCTGTGTCCCCTGTCCCAGCACATTTATCCAAAACCATTGATTTGTCCCAGTTTTGTACAGGAAATGTCCCGGGTATCCCCCCTATATTTTACCAGTTTGATACCTGCCAACAGTAGAGCGGCGCACATTGTCATGTGTTTAGGTAAAATACAGAAAAGCTTCAGTGTGATCTTCCATCTGCTGTGCTGAAGGACAGTCCTGAAACAGCCCAGAGCAATGGTGCGTCAGAAGAATGCAATTTATAAAATTGCCTTTCTTGGTATATTAAAATAATAATCCTATAATAATTCGATATTCCATCTTTTCCTCACATGGACACATGCCCTTGTCGTCATCACTACTACACAAGACTCCAGGATAACATTCTGGTCACCCTAAGGAAAACAAGTTTATTTAGGTTATTGTATGTTTTATGTTTGTGTTTTTGTTATTAAACACTGTTAAGAAATGTATTTATGATCATAATAGGAAACCTGGATAGAGAAGCAAATTGGAGGCATCAGCATCTGCGCAGAGGTGACCAAGTGAAGTCGTCGTCTTTAAATCACAAGTAAGTCAGACACAAGACTTAATTTTATTTTTGAGGACAAACATTAGTTACTTTAAATTACAAGATTCGTGTCATTGGTATTCAACAAGGGGCCTAAAGTGGAACTAAATACAATTTTTTTTCTCCTTCTAAACTGCTGTTTTAATAGGTTGTCTATCGTTATAAGTATAATAAGATCAGGAACATGAGCCCAAGTAGACTAATTGCATGTTAGCAAATGCTAGTTTCGGTTTTAAAACCTCTATTGCCCGACTTCTGGTTACCATTGCGCCGCGGTTTAAATACAGGAGACGGCTTGTCTCTCTATCATTTTTCAGCTTTATCTGTGTAATTAGTCTTCATAGAAACTGACTTTGTTTGTATTTAATCTAGATTAATATGCAATTATAACAATATCAACCACAACAGTACTTTTAGTTGTCTAGTTATATTACATAAACATACAGTGCTGTTGGTACAAAAATACTCTCATACATCTGACTAAAGTATAAAAGTATAAAAAATTTGTATTTCATTGACTGGGTGCTGTCCCTTCAGTGTGATCTTCCATCTGCTGTGCTGAAGGACAGTCCTGAAACAGCCCAGAGCAATGGTGCGTCAGAAGAATGCAATTTATAAAATTGCCTTTCTTGGTATATTAAAATAATAATCCGATAATAATTCGATATTCCATCTTTTCCTCACATGGACACATGCCCTTGTCGTCATCACTACTACACAAGACTCCAGGATAACAAGGGGAGGAAGATCATGGCTTATTACTGATAAAACCAATGCTGTCTTGTTGTTGAATATTTTGAAAAAAATATATAAATTTACAGGAACACGACACAAAACCTGCTGAAGATGCTTCTCTGATCTGATCTGCCAAGAAGATGGATCCACAGCAATGCCAAGTCATTCCCCAAAAGGTCTGTGACATTAAATTGTTAATAGGCACATCAGCTGTAGCATTAGCAGGCTTGATGACAAGTTTTGGTTTCAATATGCAGATCTGCTGGAGCTTCTGAACTTCTGAAGAACTGTTAACTAAATATAAGTATAAAAAGATACCCATTGTGACAGCACTGTGATAGTGGTATTAGATTTAACGTTTTCATAGTAGGACTCTGTTCAGAGTGCTTGCTTTAAACACTCAAGTGAAAGACATGATTTGTGATACTACCAAAACAATAACCAATTTTCTTAGCCAATTTTATTTGTATGAAGCAACCTGCATTTTAGAGCACATGGACAGGTCCACACACAGCAGTTTGATTTGATTAGAGACAGTATACATATTACAATTCTATTAAGGTAAGTGCATCCACAGCATTCATAGAAAAATAATCAAAAAGGCAATCGAAACAGGCCTGAAATAGTATGGGGTAGTTTAATGGAATTCCATACTACTATGCAGCTTAAATTTTTATACCACTTTAAAGGCAATCAACCAAGTGTATAAACTCAGCAATCGTCCATTGATTTTACAAGTATTGCCAAAATGAAATAAATAGATTAATAAAACTAATAATAATAAATCTTTATTTATAAAGCACTTAAAAATAAGGTTTACAAAATGCTGTACAAGCAGCAATGAACAATACTAAGAGCAAAAGGAAACCGCACACAGAAGCACACAAAAACAATCAATGATGCAACCAAACCAGTGAATTATAATAACTAACTAACTAAATAATTAGAAGGAAATCAACTAAGGAATAAAATGAAGCTAAAACCAGCTAAAGGAAGGCCAACTGATAAAAATGGGTTTTAAAGCTTTAAACAAGCTTTAAAAGTTATCAGTAAAATCGTAAAATCTTAAAATCAATTCTAAAACACACAGGCAGCCAGTGAAGCGAAGCTAAAACAGGGGTAATGTGTTGATGTCCAGTGTGGAGCCGAGCCGCTGTGTTCTGGACCAGTTGGAGGGAGTTGAGGCTGGAGAGGAGCGAGTTGCAGTAAGCTAGACGGGAGAAGATGAGCGTATGGATGACATTTCAAGATCAGGGTGAGAGAGGATAGTTTTGATTTTACTAATTGTGCGGAGGTGGAGAAAACAGGACTGGGTGACTTTTTTGATATGAAGGTGGAAGTCGGGGTTAGAGTCCAAAATGCCGTTGAGGTTTCTGGCAGTAGGGGTGATGTTGGAAGTGAGAGACCTGAGACATTTGCTGATATGAGAGGTGGATTGGAGGGGATTGATTCAAATGATTTCAGATTTGGAGCTGTTGAGTTGTTGGAAGTTCTGTGCCGTCCAACTGTTCACATCATTGAAGCAGTTTAACACAGCAGCCAGGCTCCCAGGGTCATTTGGTCTCAGCGGGAGGTAGATCTGTCTATCGTCTAAGGGTCTGTCTAAAAGATAAGAATAAAACCAAGTGCAGTGTTTCGGATGCCAACCCAGTTTTTGAGGCAGTTCATTACTCAAATGGCATGGTCAGCGGTGTCAAAAGCTGCGCTTAAATCTAAAAGGATTAAAGTCGAGCACTATCCTCTGTCTGTGGCTACAAGATCATTTGAGACTTTGAGGAGGGCTGTTTCAGTGCTGTGTGATGCTTTAAAACCTGACTGAAATTAAAGATGTGATTTTTATTCATAAAATCTAAAATCTGGTTAGAAACAGTTTTCTTTAAAACTTTGGATAAAAATGGTTAAAATCAGAAGTGCTTAAATTAGTTTTTTTTAAAAGTAGCTGAATAACAGCATGCTTAAAATGGAACGGGACAAGGCCTTCCGGCAGGGACTGGTTAACAAAAGGTAAAATACTGGGTCCAACCACATTAAAAACATCTTTGAGGAACTTGGTGGGTCTGACCTCCAGACTGCACATGGTCAATTTCATGTGGGATAAAACATCAAATAGGGAAGAAAGGGACAGAGGCATAAAATTAGTAAAACTATTAAAATTTGTGCTTCTCTGTTTACATAAATGGCTTGGCTAAGGGGAGATATTTGGTTCCTGATGTCAGACACTTTCTTAATAAAGTAGTTTAAAAAACAGTTCACACAGTTGAGTGGATGCATCATTACTAGTAAAATCCTCAGTTCACGTAGATTCCAGTACTACCATATTTTCTTATCACATGGATATAGTTTATGCATTATATGACATATTACATGTATATAAAAAAGGCAATCCAGTTACTCATTTTATCTGTCTAATCGGTCTTTACATTCCTAGTCCTCTTTCTGCCTAAAGAGTAGTTTTTGCATGAACTCTGAAGAGATGTAATAGTTTTGAGTTTATTTCTGTGGATTGGGCTTGTATTCATTGCAGCTTGTCCCGGTCAGATGCTTGTCGCAGGTTAGTGTATAGCGCACCTCCACCCCTCCCTTCTTGGCATAGCAGGTGAAGGTGTGGGTGCCTGGGGAGAGAGACTTCGTGCAGGATCCCAGGCGGTCGTCCCTGGACACATCCTCATCCCACACCTCGATCTTCAGAGTGGCGTGAGTGTCCACCTGCACAGAATAAGCCTCTATAAGCATGTGCTTTGAAATGTTAACGGTCTGCACCACATTTTTTCATAAGAAGAAAGAATGCAAAAAAGATCTTACCCCAGGAGTTATACTGTAAAAGCATCTCTTAGGGTCAAAATAATGTTGTATGGCTTGCATTGTAATTCAAGCATTACCGTGACAGCAAAACATTGCTTTGGCCTCTGAAGGCTGTGAAAAGCACTTATTGCAGTGAATAATTAGGATGCTAGGAAAAGTGGGGAATAACTTTGGACCACTGCAAAGCATTTCAAACGTAAATTTCAGGGGGTTTTTTCAAAACATTTTTTAGACCATAAAAACATGTAGTGGCTATAAATTGTTATAGCTTTATATTAATT
>KN500552.1:3446-19079 GCA_000787155.1 Scartelaos histophorus | reverse complement strand
GTGCTCTCGTTTTTTAGTACCTGTTGGAATCTTGCCGCTGCATTTTGAACCAACCAGAGGCTTTTACAATGAACCCACAAGTATAATTTGGAATAATGGCCATTTATCAGAAAAAATTTACCTTTATCTCCCTATATATTTATTTTATGTATGGAAATATTGGCCTTTAGAATGAGAAACAATACAAAAGGTTCAGGGTGTGAACCCACAATTCAAGTCTGAGTGAAAGTTTAAGCCAAAGTTTCTGTGATTTGTCAATTTTAACATTGGAATAACATGGAGAGTTTATCCCATTGCTATGACAACACCATAAAAAGAAAAAATACTTTTGAAAAAGTAATTTTTCCACCCATATTAAATTTTATTTCAATCTGTAGTGGAGCAGACAGCATTAGTTTAATCTTTTTTTTTTAAATTGTCATTCCTTGTGTTTTGTGTTGTTTGGGGGGAGTTGGTTAGGAAAAAAAGAAGAAAGAACAATATTCTGATACGAGAACAATGTTCCACTTTACCACTTTTTTTTTTCTTTTTTTCACAGTTATTTGTGTTCTGAATCCTTCTATTTGCGACATGTATCCACTGTCCAGTGACTTGAGTGTTGAAAGGCAGATATAATATTGTTGTTGGGGTGTAATATAAACCACCTGCCTCCAGATGTCACACGAGGTGCTACGTGACGCAGACACACGTGGCCGTGTGGAGTAAAGTGCAGGTTACACTTCAATTTTACCGATTAGCTTTATTTTTATAGTAGCCTAGACTAAGAATAAACCTAAATATTTCTATAACTTAATTTTACATTTAAGACTCGTCGTATAAAAAGACACGCCCTTCAATTGTTTCAACCAATTAGAGACAGAGCGATAAAGTGTAAGCCAATCAGCGCACAGCTCACCTTTCCTCGTCTACAGCCACTTGGGGCCGGGGTGGATCCAACACTAAAGGGCAAATCCAGCCGGATTGGCATGTGCTTGTTTGTAGATTAATATCCAGACGATTAAAAGTGCGACCTGCACCAAAACTAGAAAGTCCGGTCCAGCAAGTCCCACAAAGCGGCGGCCGTGAGTCCTGCAGCAGCAGCAGCGGCAGCAGCAACATGGACGTGGACAGGTAAGGAAACTATTAAAGCTCTGTGCGCTTTGCAAACTCACAAACTAACTCTGTGCAACTTATACATGTTTGACTCATATATGACTAAGAGTAAATGTGACCTTTGTAAGTAGTTTACACCGCGGTGTGTTACAGTGGACTTTATCGGTCTGTTTAACACTAAAACAGCCTATACAAATACTATCACTGGGTGTTCCTACAACAACTGATGGGGAAAGTTTAAAAAGAAGCTTATTAAACCGCAACTCACCTGAAATGTTCAACATGTTACATATTTAACAATGGACATATTTAAAAAATGATTCTTTAGGACATTTTGACTTCCATAAAGTTACTTTGGTTTCTTTTATCTCCTAGCACAATATTTCTTGTTCGATGTAACACTTTTTTCACTTGATTTTCTTTTAATTTGTCATTTATTTAAGAGAAGTGTATTCCTTTTGCTTGTTAGAGTTGAACATAGAGCATTTGAATTGTTTCATTTAAAGTGTGTGTGTGTGTGTGTGTGTGTGTGTGTGTGTGTGTGTGTGTGTGTGTGTGTGTGTGTGTGTGTAATCTCACATAAGGCTGCACCTCCCATCATCCATTGAAGATCATGTTAATTCCTAATGTAAACATTGTCACATGGGGCTGGGGCAGGTTTGGTGAGAAAAAGCCTGGGGCTGATTTTCCTGCTTGGCAGACGTATCTTTAGTAAATGACAGAACAGATTTGCTCTAACACAGCTCATTATGTGTTGTGTTCTTCTTCTTCTGGATTTTCAGTAAACGACTTGTGGTCGTGGTACCAAACGAAGCATCGCCACGACAACTGTTGGGAGGCAGTGATGACGAGGCCTGGAAAAGTTACCTGGAAAACCCACTGACGGCAGCTACCAAAGCCATGATGAGCATTAACGGGGACGACGAGAGCGCTGCAGCTTTGGGCATACTCTACGACTACTACAAGGTACATTACACACATGTGCGCTCTAAGAATGAGGGACATCACACTTTTACTGTCATGTCACTATTATGTCATTTCAGGCACAATCTGATATTACATAATTTAAAGATTTTAAATCATTATTTACATCATAAATAAAAAGGCAATTGTTATTTATACTCACTTTTTTGGCTGGATGACTTTGAAATATTGTCTTTGAAGTATGTGTTACTTTCACTTTTTGCTGTAGATCTGAGAGATCTGAAACACATATTTATTTTACTGATATGTAACATGATTTTTGTCTTCCTTAGTTTATAATGAACATAGAGCTGTAATAGCTCTATGTTTTTTTGTCCATTCTTCTCTGTATGTTGAAGTATTTCTTCAAGATTAGAGGTGGTCAGAATTCAGTATCTATTTTAATGTATCATCTTTTGAGATTAGTGTCCTATGTAAAGATGATTATTTATGTTGTTAAAGCACTGGATGGGACCACATAGCTTTACAAAAAATCAAACTCACACGTTATTACTTGGGACTGAACAAAATGCTGTCCTCTACAAAAACTGATCTTTTGTCATCTAAAATAAACTTGATAAGACAGAGCCTGGACACTCTGATACAAAAACCACAGCTTTTTGAATTATTTTATCGTGGAGTAATATAAATGGCCTTAATTGATTGTTTTCCCTCCAGTAATTGTGATTCTTTTTTTTCTTTTCCAGATTTCTAGAGACAAAAAAACGGCTAACCCCAAACCACCGGTTCTTGATAATTATGCCAGTCTAGACCAGGCTCTGAGCTCCATGCCCGTGAACCTGTCACTGCACGACACAATAACCATGGACCACGCAAAAAAACACTACGGAGCTCTGACGGCACCAGCACATGCACACGGCGGGAAAGACCGAGGGGCAACAGTGTTGGTCAAAGCACAAGCTCAGACCGTTCCTGCCAATGTCTACATAGAAGAACTAAGAGAGCCGATAAGAATCCCCTATGAACAACATCGATATGACAACATGTTTACAGAGTATCTGAAAGAAGAGCAGAGAAGTACTCCTGACAGTGCCTATGAGGAGGAGGTGAGTACCAGGACTACACTTTACTTTGTACAAGGAGTAATTACTAAAAATATGTCCCCTAATATTTCTACTGACATGTTTTTTTTTAGAGTAAGTGATACAATTTTTGTCTGTTTTATTTATTTAGGTGTATCAAAACTCTTCTGGAGGAGCCAACCAGTGTCACTACAATGTCTCATAGTAAGAAGTCTATTTGAGTGTATTTATCAGTATTCATGACAGAGAGAAAAAAAAGAAAAACTACATATGGTATATCAACATCTTCCTAAAATAATTGCACAAGTCATTTTTTTCAGGTTTTTCAGGAAACACAAAAAACTCCCCCCAAAATTGGGAGGACATGAGTGATGCAAAAATGTAAAAACTTAGGCAAAAAGTGACTTAGGCGATTATTTTAGGAATGTGTCGATATGTGTTTATATTAAAAGCTGAGGTGCCTGAGATTTATTATTATAATTATATATTTTTTTATTAGTAAATTTTGTGTTTTCCCAAATTAAAACTTAAGTTGACTGGATAGTTTTTAAAATTATCTTAAGAATTATATATTTTTGCAGTGATAGCTTCCTGTACTGCCTGGATGCCAGTATGTCTCTGCGACCACGACATGAAGAAGGTCCGATGGCGTATCTGAACCGCGGGCAGTTCTACCCTCTGACCCTGTCTCACACTCAGGGGGTAAAGCTTCAGACCAGAGGAGCGTCTCCGTCCAGGACTCACCAGGGCACAGCAGGGGGGGCAGAGCTGCAGCAGGACAGTGTGGTGCAGGTGAGCGGGGCTGGACTGAGGGCACCATAGGCAAAGTAAAGTGTTAGTTCATCACTACTGAGACACTAGAGATGTTTTTTGCTTTGGTAATGTGTTATCTTAAATCTCTCCTTTTGTTGCCTTTGCAGAGCGTCATAATGGTTGTTTTTGGGGAGGACAAGTGCAGAGATGAGCAGCTAAAGAATTGGAAATATTGGCATTCACGACAACACACGGCCAAACAGCGAGTTCTAGATATAGGTAAGAAAAGAAGGGTAACAGTGTCTTCCAACTATTTATACATACTATTATATTATTGTTATTTTATATTTCGTATTTTATATTCTGAATAACTTCCTTTCGCCAATTAAAGTCCGCTCCACTTCAAGATTAATCTCCAGAATCTGTTTAAGAAAGTGTAAACAAGAGGCTTTCCTTCACAGGCACTCGTCATCTTATGTGAAAATTCAATTTGAATAACTGTCAGTCCGTGATTCCCACAGGATCCATGAGAAGCTACTGGGTTTGCATTTGCATAGACGTTAACAAGAGAGATGGGTGTGGCCTGGACGAGCGCCATCTCCTGAACAATCCCAGCAGACAAGCTCAGACCTGCAGCTTTACAGATACGAGCTTCAGGAGAGGGTGTAGAACAGGCCCATTATTACAGACGAGGAAGGGGTCAAGCCAGTATTGGGAAATTTACATCACATTTATTATTAGGTCATGAAGATCTTATGAGTTTTTTTTCATACTGTGGAGCTAAATCACTGTCTCAAGTTTTTTTAATCCTGTTATTAAAATAAATTGGTCAAAAGTTTCCTTATAGTAGTTGTATTAGTCACAGTGTTTCTTCATAACTGTAGTGGATCATCTCATTGACTTACGTTATGTATTATATTTGTCTTCTTCTTGTTCTTCCAGCTGACTACAAAGAAAGCTTCAGCACAATTTCCAATGTTGAGGAAATCGCCTATAACGCCGTGTCCTTCACCTGGGACGTCACAGAAGAAGCCAAGGTACAGTCGACTGTTGTATCCTTAGGCTTACCAAAACAAACTAACAAATATTCACTCCCGTCCCTTTGTCTCGTCTCACTGAGGGACTGAGGGCACCACATTTGTTTTGAGATAGTTGAGAAAGCCGACAAAAACCAAACCAAAATAAACAGGAGCTTTTGTGTTTAAGTTGTAAGTTGTATGTTTGCTGATGAGTATTTACTGTGTGGACACAAATGGATTAGAAAAGGCTTTCAGGATGTAAGAACAGGTGGTGTAACTAGAGGAGTTGCCCACATAACATAAGAGAAAGTAGTTAACATATAGTTTTAATTTTATTATTATTATTAACAACAACAACATATTGTTTGTAAAGTGCATTTTCATAAAAATGGTGCAAAAAATACAACTTCTGCAGTTATTTTTATTTTAAAGAGCCCATTTTACACTGTTTTCTGATGTATTTCATAAGGTTTTCTCATCAAAAACATATCTGGAGTTGGTTCTTAGTTTTCTTCTCTGAAACTAAAAGACTTGTGATGTCTTGGAAATACAAAAAGTGATCCACTGTGTTTTTAAAACTTTTGGATAATTTCATTGCTTTGCGTAATATAGGACCTTTAATTTAGATTATCACATTTTTTCAATGTTGATCTAACATGAGTGTGAATGTACAATTTTAGGCATTATTAATATATTCATATGGATATAATCATTTTAATATATTTACATTAATATATTCATATTAATATATTCATATTAATGTATTCATATTAATATGGGCTATTTATTGAAAGCAGGTTACGCTGCATTATTATTCATTATTATTCCTGTTTTGTGATACTTTCCATCCTATCACACTCTTGAGGACTGACTTAAATTAACTACATTTTTAAAATGTTTAAATGTTTTGACTTTGCCAGACATTGCCTCTCCTCCTCTACACATAGTTTAGTGATTGTGTTTTACATTCGTTGCTTCCTGGACCTTTGTGTTTGTTTGTCTCAGGTAACAACACTGTTTTACTTTGACCACAGCATTTTGATGGACTTCACATTGACACAAATGCCACAATAATGCCATTTGCTCACAGAGGCTGGTGCAGTCGTCTATGAGGCAGAGTAGGAGCATTTTCTGCTTGGGGCTGTTCAAACCAATTGCGATTGTTGCGGGTTTAGACACGACTCAGAGCAGTGGGAAAATAGCTGTTCGTTGTTGATGAGGAAAGTCTACCGTTATACCAGGACCTGTTGTTGGAGCCGTCAGTCCTGTTTAACTGGTATAGTTTACATTGGTGATATTGATTTGTCATAATTGTTCGTGGGAATGTCTTGGGTCAAATATTAATGTGAGAAAAAAACCCCAAATAATTACAAATAATTATATTATGTGTGTGAATATAAAGGGTGAAGTAAGTTTTTCATAAATGCCACGTCTTGCCTGTTTGGACTTGATCTAAAGTGAACAGAAGTATGTTGTACAAGTGTATGTACAAGAAACACACAAACACTATTTAAAATACAAATATCTGCCATTTAAGTTTAGTTTAGTCTTTGAAGAAACAATGAGACATTAAGCTCATAAAAACAGTTCCACATTATTTAACATAATACAAATGATTATAGAATTCAAAAATATATTGCAGCTACTCAGTGACGTCTTCTTTAAACTCACTCTGTTGTTTGTCTGGCAGGTTTTTATTTCCGTGAACTGCCTGAGCACAGACTTCTCCTCACAAAAAGGCGTTAAAGGGACTCCTCTGAAAATCCAGATCGACACGTACAGCTACAACGGATCCAATCGGAAACCCATCCACAGGGCATTCACCGAGATCAAGGTCTTCTGTGATAAGGTGCGGATTTAAGAAGACGTGAATAGACCTGTCGTGATAAAAACTATAGTGACTTATACTTATTGTGGTTACATTTTCTTTGCACTAATGGGGAGACTTTTCTTATTTTTGTTGTAATAAGATTTGAGCTGTAGATAAGATGTGGTCATAATGTTATTTCATCATCAAAAACATACCTGGAGTTGCATTTTGCTTCATTCACACGTGTTTAACAAAATCAAGTTCTTCTCTCAAACAGTAAAAACTCCTAGCACCTTGTGATGTCATGATGTGGTAAAAGAGGAAGAATCACATGGATAATTTCAGCCCTGGAATGTCCAATATATATGACATAAAGGGTAAAAACTGTTAACCTAAAAATGACATAATCACATAAGGTAATTCAGAGCATTTTGAACTTTGGAGATAATAATAAATAAAATAATAAAGGGTTGAATGAAACAAAACACTAAACATAACTCGGGTATGTTTTTGAGAAGTTAACAGGATTATAACATGTCTTTATAGGAGCTTTTAATGACACTATCTGCTTAAAATAGTTTACTGAGATTATTGAGCTTTTTGCTGTTATTGATGTTTCTCTTAAGTTAATATGTCATGCATCAAATTGTGTTATTGTGACAGATCCAGACATGATCTCTGTAAAGGAAAAAAAAAACAAACCATAATGTGGTTACTGTAACTCTAATGCACATGGAGGTGAAATATGGAGGGTGTAGTTCTGTTGTGACGAACACTTGTGTTTTATGTGCAGGGTGCAGAGAGAAAGCTCCGTGATGAAGAGAAAAAGCAGCTCAGAAAAAGGACAAAGGGTGAGTTGTTTAGTCGTGTGTTCTACAGTTTTCTATAGTCGTTATGTTGTAGTTAAAGGACAAAAATCTTCAAAACCAAAACTTGATGATTGATGTCTTGATTTTGACAGTTTGTATTGATACTTTGCAGTGACATCGTGCTCGGGGAACTCTACATGTGTGTCTATATAGTAGAATATATATTAAAAAAAAGTTTTTAGTCTTTTTCTGAAAACTCAAGAAAAAATACAAAATGAATTTAAAGAACACATTTTCAGGGGCCTCGTTCTTGATCCTGTTTTAAGTGTTTTATTTTCAGTATTTACAGTTAGCTTCATGCCCCCAGAGAATGTGGATAACATCAGCTGCAAAGTATCAATCTTCTAATTTATCTTTTTAAATGTCATTTGTTGAGAGGCTAAATGTTGTTTGACAGTTGTACAAATAAGGAAAAATATTACAACTTAAGATCAACCCAGTTGTGTGTGACAGGATGTGTGGGTTTTTAGTTGGTTAAAAATGGGGCAGGTTTCTCACAGTGTATCACACTTTGCTTCAGGTAAAAGTGGCAGTTGTATGTCTCAGGCTCCAGTGAAGAGATCTGACACCACAGTATTAAAACCTGAGCAGGACCTGGACTCCCAGCCGGTCCTGTTCATCCCGGACGTCCACTTTGGAAACCTGCAGCGGTCGGGACAGGTTAGACACACGGATCACACTCACGCAGAGATTTTTTATTATATCTTGCATCTAAATTGTATCATTTTGACTTGTAGGTTTTTGCTTTTAACACAGAAGAAGTTGAAACTGACGGGTAAGTGAAAAAAAAAACTTTTATCTTGACACGTGAGTGTACATTGTGTTTCTGTTCTTTGTGCAGGAGTGTGAAGATGAGGAGAATCTCCTGCGTTTCAGAGGACGACCTGTGCCCGCCACAGATGAAGAGGCTCAAACTTGAACCAGAAAAAAGAGGTTTGAAAAGTGCTTTATCTCTGTTACAATCTACTGAACATGGTGAACCACTGAAGTTGCTTGGTTTTTATTTCCATTTCTTTTTCTTAGTCCTTTTGTACGTGAGGAAAGAAAGTGATGAAGTGTTTGATGCTTTGATGTTGCGGACACCGACTCTCAAAGCGCTGATGGAGGCAGTAAGTGCAGTAATCGACCAATAATCCCTTTACAATAGTTTATGGTTAATAGTATTTGGATCTTGTGTATCTCATAGATATCAGAGAAATACGCAGTGCCCATCGACAAAATGGCAAAGGTTTACCAGAAAAGCAAAAAAGGGTGAGTGAATTTCAAGTTACAACTTTATGGTTCCACCCAGAGCAACATGTTCTGACTTTGTGTTCAGAATAAATATATATTGTTTTAATTTCATATTACAAACACATTTTGCAACGGAGAGTACCTGAGTTTATTCAAATAAATGAGTCTTGAAATATGTGCAGAATTACTTGAGCTATATCAATTTACAGACTCTATATTGTGATGTTTTTGCAGAATCCATCATGTATATAATATATTAAAGATAAATGCATTATCTTTATGTACTTTGAATTACTTTTTGTCCATGCATTTTCATAGACCATGTAAAACAGTGTAGTTTGTCTCTTTGCAGGGTCCTGGTGAATATGGATGACAACATTATCCAGCACTATTCCAATGAGGACACCTTCATTTTGGCCATAGAAGCGTCTGCTGATTCACTGCGCGTCACTCTGTCTGAGATATGACTCTGATGTCCCGATAGCTCCGCCAGAACCACTGCCTCTGGAGTCTCAAGGGCATATGTCCACACGAGCCTTCATATGGGACTCAAAGGCTTTATTTATTGCATGAAACACCAGGAAGTGAGTTTGGAAAGTGTCTTCAAACCCCTTGAATTGCATTTAAAGTATGTCCAGAAAGGATTTATTGGAAAAATGCCCCTATTATGACAACTGACCACGCGTTTTATGACCCCTTGTGGCTGGATTTGGAAATAATGTAAAGCTTTGAACCCCCAAAATCATAAATGTATTTTCCTCGCGCACATCAGAGAATTTCTTGTACTATATTGTTTATATTGCATTAAAAGTAGGCCCATGGTTCCTTGATGCCCTTTATTCAGTGTGAGATGATACTGGCCTGTTGTGCCACTGTGAAGTAGCATAAGTCTGAGTATATGAGATGTGTTTAGGAGTCCTGGATGTGGTGAAACTGTGTGGCTTCTTTAGTTTGTCGATTGCGGTCTTCTTCTGAGTGACAAAAATCAGTCATGACATGATTGTACGGACTGATAACTGGTCCAGCAATATTCAGTGTTGTTTCCACTGATTTTTATGCTCCATTTCAAATGTGTTGTAATGTACAGTTTTTAAATTGGTAAATAAATATAGTTTTGTACCATGTCACTCACTGTTTTTTTTTAATGAATTTTTAATCTTAATGACTAACAGGAAGCTTTCTCCAGCTTTGGGCTTTGGCAAGTTTAGTCATCAAATTCTCTAATAAGCAAAATGTGGAATAGAGGTTGACACATGTTTTTTCATGGTCAGTGCTGATGCCTGTTGTTTAAAATCCAGAGAAAACAACAGCCAATAAGCTCTGCCACTATTTTTGACTAAATATGAAGGGCTGATTTTGATACGTTTTCTTAAATGATGTCATTTAAATTCACAACAAATTCTTAAGGCCGATACATTAAAAAGCACAAATATGGGTCCAGTATGTTGGCCTCTCTCTAGTATATTTGTGGTTTCTAAATGTATAGAAAATGGCCACAATAGAAGATAGGCCCATGTGGCTGCTCCTTTTATTTATACTACAAACCCTTTGTTATAGTAATATTTGTTCTGCAGGAACAGAGTGTGAAGAAAAGTGAAGATCTGTAGTTAAAACAACACTACAGTTTGTCTTGCACACAAAGATGTCAATTTATTTCTTGCCTTCAATATGGACTAAAAGATAGTCCTGTGTTTTGAAAAGACGGCCATCACTAAATAATACAGGATACAAAACCTACAAAATGCAACAATTACAAACATTTTGTTCAACATTTAACAATTGTACAGTATAAATTTATACAATACTGTTCTCGTATTAATTTGGCACTTTACCACAAGATGCTGTTGCATTTGACAGAAATGTTACACCTGATGTTTAATAAAAATAATAAAAATACAATAAAAGCAGTTTCATTTTAGTAATTTCTCTGTGTGTCTTTTCTTTTGTTACAAAACTAAACAGTAGTTTATTTCATAAAACATTCAAAGCATTTCTATCTGGAAAAACAACACTCGGTACATTCAGGGTTGGACCTAACAATACAGAAGACAAGAGCCTGTTCTCTTTGGAAACAGTGAAGTAAAAGTAATACAAGTATGTGGGCACTTTCACTGTGTGTGTGTGTGTGTTTAAATGCATTTGTACTGGCATATGCTTGGATTCTCAACTGGTGAGAGAGGGTCCCCTATAGTGTAGCCTGTTACTGTGAGGAAACAGTAGGTATAATATTTTGGTTTGTTGATATGAAATTATGCTAGAAAAACTGTAAAACAATGATGTACACAAACTCAAACGATGGGGCGATCTGTAAAATATCTTTAACATGTGTTACTGTTAGAACATTTTCTTATAAACAATAGAAGTTTACATTGAATTCATTTAAATACATTTTACACAATCAAAGATTATATCATTATGTTACTATGGTTACAGATAAAGATTATCGACCCTGAAATGACACCAATTGAGAATCACTATGCATTTTTGATGGTATTTCTTCCACTTTATTCCTAAAACTAAATTGATATGGTCAGCTTTGGCAGTGACTACAATACTGACTACATTACAAACACTAGTTAGCATAAAGCAATGGAGACTGGCCTTTTGTAAACATGCCGATAGTCACATGCATACGTGTCTGAAGTCTATAGTTCTGTCCTTAACATAACTGCATTAGTGCCGTTGAAAATCCATTGTGGAAAATTGCGCTCAGTTTACAGCATATGATAGTAGTAAAATATTACTTTTTCAGTAGATCAATTCAAGTGTCTTTATACTTAATTAATTACAGAACCCTTTTGTAATATGAATACACATTTGTCAGAAGTAGATGAAGGATAAATACTAAAGATTTAATTTTGTTTGATGATTTGGGCGACACTTTCAATTGAACTACGGACAGATTTTAAAATGACAAGTCTTCTATTTCTTAAAGCAATGTGATGAGTTTCCACTAAAATGAAAAGAAAAGGTTGTGAAGAAGAAAAATAGAACTGATACTGATAAGGGAGCATATGCATAGTAGCTTTAAAGTACGTATACATATCTTTTTGTCCCAGCACAAAATATGCACCAAGTCTATCAAGTTTGCAAAATATACACCAGACACATTATCACAGTAGAAAAGAAGGACAAGCAATACTGAGTGAAGGGAGGCTCTTCACAAGTCCACTTATAAAATAGTTCTGCCTTAACCATCGTTTGGTTTCTGTCTCTCGCCCGTTATGATACACTGTAGGAGTGGTAGGGGAGCACTGTAGTTCCCTTTACAGCCACTAGGGGCACAGAGAACCATGCAAAGACACTAATACACACACTCCAGTTTGTACTATTTACAACTTACTGTCCACTGCCTGGAGGAGGAGGACTTAGAGAGAACTTAGAATACTTAAAAACTGCAGAAACTGTTCATATCCAGTCTCTGTTCTGGGGGGGAGGGGTCAATATTAACAGGGCCAAGGGGTCACTGGGTTGTAGTTTTACAGTAATGAGGAGAGGCCTATAGCCAATAGTAGAAGTCCTCAGTGCATAACTCCTCGTTCTTTCACTTCGGCTGTATTCTTCATCATCTTGGTCATTATCATCATTGGCTCCAGCGAAGGAGGGTCATGGTTCAAGAGAAACCCCAAGAAGCAACTGCAAAGAAACAGGAATATAGTGGCGATGTGTGATAAACTGGGTTATAAACTTGTTCTGATAACAGTTTAAGCATGATATATTGCTACAGATGAAAAATGCAATAAACGTATCAATGTTATACCGTTACACACATGCTTAAATATACAGAATAAATGTGTTTTCTTTTTGTTGTTATTTCGATTATGAGTTCACAAATGTTATATGTTCCCATGTTATATGCCCAAAATAAATACATTAAAAAAAAAAAGAATCATTAAAGGGAATGAGATAGACAAATAAATAGCAAAATGAAGCAATAATTAGCCAAAGAAGTGACTTGTTCAACCGTTTACAGCTCATATCTTATCGTATTACAGCCAAAATAATACAAATCTAGACACTATTGTAAAGAAAACAGACACATAAAACATATGAAAACCCTGCATATATTGATCCAGTATTGATTTATTCAACGATATGCTGTTCTAGTCTAGTCGTGTGCAGCGACACTGGACATTTTGCCCCAGCGGAAACGCAGATTAGATGAACTAAAACGTATTATTCCTTTAAAAGTGAGCAAAAGTTAAGTTTAATTTAGCAAAAAGTTTTACATAAGCAACAAGATAAGCAGAAGACTTGTCAGAGCCCACATACAGATGCTTTAAAAGACAAAGAAACACCTCCGGCCACCTACATCCTCTCTAATGCCAGTCCACCAAACTAAAGTCTGAGGCGAACCCATCCCACACCCCGCACGCTCCTCACACGCACTGAAAAAATAGACTTTTCCTTGAATCTTGAATATTTTTGTTATTCCAATTCAACTGCTGCGGTTTCTTGTACTAACAGTTTCCCTGCTGAAACAAGTTAAATTCTTCAAGATGGAGTTAAGATCATCTTGGCTTTGTGTTAATAAAATGTGGGTTGTATTTGTTTTTTGTGTGATGTTCAGGTGAATATGGGATTTTAGAAAGTTAAATTAAGTCTCTACTTCAGCACAATTATGAGGAAATATTAGATACATAATGGTCAGCTAAAATAATGAAAAAACAAACACACAAGAATGCATTTGTGTGGACTAAAGTGTTTCACAGTGAAGTTAAAGTTACATTAAAATATTAGAATTCTGCACATCTCTAAATACTTCAAGTACAGACTTTGAGCGAATAAGCAACAATTCAAGATGAAGTATCAATATTTAGCATTAAAAAAAAGAAAAATCCCATATTTTTCAGTGTGTATCTTTCTTTGTTTAGCCCTGTGGTGCTTGTGTTCTCTGGTGTTACTGTTGTAGGAGCAGAGTATGAGGAGCCTTACAGTTTGTTGATGCCTCTGGTCTAAAACTGCCCCGCGCTGCTGGGGTCACACTGCAGCAGACGCACAATGGACGGGTCACTCTTTGCTCCTTTGATGAACTCCTCTAGAGACAATTTACCTGCAACATGGGATTAGAGTCATGGTTAGGTTTACACACTGGAAATGCATGTTCAAAAAGTGCATCACCAGACATTAAAAACAGCCACACAAACATCAGCACACAGAGACAATTTTAGATTTAGTTGATATAGCGCTCAAATAATATGAATCAACCATAGTGACGTAGATAATTTAGATATTTTCATTTTTTGGAAATAAAACTAGGCAATTAGTAAACTGGTGGTTACTATGACTCTTCACCAACAGATGGCAGCACTAACATTTCCTCTATAACAAACCACTCTAACCAGCCCATTTGTGTATTTCTATTATTTAACCAAATCCCCTTTCCTCCTCCACTGGCCCCTGCCCTTTAACTACACGAATAATGTCTTTGGAAACTAAATCCTTCTCATTTGCTTTAAGTAGAAATTATATCGTCACCTTCCTAAAATAATCGCCTAAGTCACTTTTTGCCTAAGTTTACTTTGCCATAATTTATGCCATAATTTCAATTTTCGGGGGAGTTTTTTGTGTTTCCTGAAAAATCTGAAAAAATTACTTATGCGATTATTTTAGGAAGGTGTCGATATGTAATAAAATATGATAATTTCTTAAATTCTATTAAAATATATTTTCACATATGTAATCTTCCTTATTGAATAAAAAAGTTTAAGGCCCAAATAACTACATGGCTGTGATGTGTGTGTCTTATTGGTTATGAAAATGACTTGTGTGTGGTGTGAATAGTGTGTGTTGGACGCTTGAGTCTGGAGGGCTCTCACTAAACCCCTGTGATGGAAAACCAGGTTTTTTGAATAACGGCCAGACAACCAGGTGGCACTGGCACCGACAAGCGCCCCATAAAGACATTTGTCATTTAAATAACTGGTGCATCTCATTTTACAAATCCGCTGATCAAACGGACGATGGCCATAGTTCTGTGTGCAAATGGCTTTTATATATGGGCACTTAAACTGCACTGTGGTAAGAAGTACACAGTAGTGAGTGTGGATAGGCTTTTCAAAGAGCTCAAGTGTTCAAAAATGGATATACACTGACGCAAGGGTAATATTTAAAATATTAACTACACAAAACACTAAATTATTGACAGACAGAAATAGACCGAAGAAGATATTGAACTGTTAAATAGAGTGTTGTCGTTATAATAAAAATATGAATCAATTTTTTTTTACAATATTGACCTGGATATATCTTTTTTTTTTTTTGTTTGAATATGCACTAAAAAAAATGGGAAGGAAGCTGTTGCACCATCCATAATGCACAAAAGTGTGTGTTGGTGCATACAAATTGAAACCCACCGTCTCTATTGGTGTCCATTTGCCTAAAGATCTTCTCCGTCCTCTTCTCAGGCGTTGATTCGTCTTCTGGCATCTTCATCACTGAGGACACCATCTTGTAGATCGCCTGTGCAAGAAGAAAGCAATTCATTTCCCATTTGTGTCTCTACTGTGTTTAATTCATAATATCATGAAGCAAATAAGTATACGTTTATTTATTTTTAATGCAAGCTAAGTTTAAGTTAGCTTTAGTTATAAGTTTAGCGTGTTTTGGTTTTTTTTGGTAAATGAGAAAAATGTTCAGTGTTAGTTTGTTATTACAAAGCCAGACATATAATAGCATGAATTACCAGAAAAAATCCAAACACTGCATAACAATTGCTTGTCCTTTGAGTTTTAGGCACAAAATAAAATTGATAAAAAGAATATGAATGGCTACACTTGGGTGGCCAATGAGAAAAGATTATTAAGGGATTTGAAAAGTACAAAAAGGTGTATTAATGTGCATTGTTCACT
>JACN01040261.1:0-24782 GCA_000787155.1 Scartelaos histophorus | reverse complement strand
TGACATCCTTGACTTCGATTGCCCCGTAGCTTTCTGGAGAAAAGGAAAAAGTTAGGGCAGAAATTACATAATGAATTAACCTGCGTGCAGAATTGGAAGAAGAACTAAAGTAATATTAGTTTTGAAGTACAAATACACCTTGAGTGAAAATGTATATAAAAATAGCTTTGAGTGCGATGTTGACTGGTGTAGAAAAGTACCCCTAGATGCTGCTACTGCTACTATTACTACTACAGCTACAGCTACAACAACTACTGCTGCTGGTACTACTACTACTACTACTACAACCACTACAGCTACTACGACAGCTATTACAACTACTGCTGCTATTTCTACTACTACCACCACCGCTACTACTACTACTACTACTACTACTATAACTACTACTACCGCTACAGGTACAACAACAACTACTGCTGCTCGTAGTACTACTACTACTACTACTACTACTTTTGCAGCTACTACTATTCCAACTGCCATTACCGCCGCTGCTACTGCGACTACTACTCCTACCACTTCTGCTGCTACTACTACCACCAATACCACTATCAGTACTACCACTAGTACTACTACTACTACTACTGCCACCACGACTATCACTACTACTACCACCACCACTACCAGTACTAGTACTACTACTACCACCACTACCACTACCACTACTATCACTACTACTACTACCAGTACCACCAACACCACCACCACTACCAGTACTACGACTACTACTACTACTACTATCATTACCACTACTACTACCACTACTACCGCTACCTCTACTACCACTACTACTATATTGTGCCCTGCAGTGAGGGGTCATAAGTCATAAGTAATCACAATGTGTCCTTTGTGTCAGTGAAATAAATACAACCACTGAAGTGTTGAGAGTTCAACCTTTTACACCGGGTACAGCGCGTCCAGGTGCATGTCTGACAAGTTTTGGACAATTGACATTTGCTTAAATTGGCCATTTACAGCGGTCAGGCCTTAATAATAAAACAAAGAACTACGACATCTGTGCCACATCCAGTGTGAAACGACGGTGATAATTAGACACTGACAGAAATGTTTGTCTATGGTCAATGTCAATACTGATATTTTTAATGGCGAAGTTTGATATATTGTAAGAAAATACACGATAAAGATCAAATTGAAACTAATTTATGCCACTGACATGATTAATCAAAAGCAGATTTAAACCACAAATACTATTCTAAATGTATAATATGCTTTAAAAAAAGAGCTACAAAAAAAGCTACATAATAAAGCTACATAATAAAGCTACATAAATGCATCTCTAATGACCCATAGTCATAAATTTAACCTTTTATGACTCAATTCTAATAAAAAACAAAAAGTACTGTAAAAAAAATTGTACACACAGTAAATAGTGACCTAAAATAAAGTTTCATCTATCAAATAATGAATGATAACTGGATATTTTAATGATTATAACATTTTTAGTCGAGACTATAATTTGCTGGGAAATTGAAACTATTACTTTTTGGTTTGGTTTTAATTTCTTTCAAACATAAAATTTTAGAAAAAGGAAAAAGTTTTACAAATACTTCTGATCTCTCCATCTTAAAACTGCCTATAATGTCCCACAGTCTGGCATTAAAGGTCAACTTATAGGTGGGTTACGGGTCAGATCTGTGGAGAGGTGATCCAGCCAAATGAAGAATCCATTCATTTTATAACAATATAAACATGTTTAAACTGAATTAACGAGATGGATGAGTTTAATGCCATATTTTGAGAAACTTCATTGCATTTCCAAGCATTTCTAGTCCATTTTTGTAACACTAATCAACCTACACCACACGTACAACAGAAATACTCCAACTTCGAAGTCCCGAACAAGTCTGAAGTGATACAGAAGTATGTATTCCCAACATGACAAAGCCACTCTCGGCAAAAACCCCCCGCAGTTCGAAAATAGCAGAGTTAGAAATGACAAAAGCAGCGGGCGGCGCGTGGGCCTGTCTCGGCACAACCGCGGTGAATGAATGGGCCGAGCAAACAGCCGGTATAACTGTCATTTCAAGCTAAACATCCTGACTGCAGACTGAGGAGGGGAGCCTGTTTTAGCCCATTTGAGAAAGTGTCTGAGTATGTGTCAGCTGCCAGAAATAGGCCGGTCCAAGAGTGAAGGCAGGAATTTAAGTAAAGGAGTGTCACCGAGTTTACCGTTTGAGACAGTGCCGCTCCGGTGAGTGATAGCACGGAAAATTTCACGTTAGGGTGTAAAAAAATATTGAAAATACGGGAAAAAGATCACGAAAAGAGTTGACATAATTATAGTCGATGCAGGATAATATTGAAACGCTGCTGACGTAAACGAAAACAAGATTTAAACCACAAAAACTGCTTTTTTTGGTGTTATACTTGAAAATACAGGAAAAAGATCACGAAAAGAGTTGACGTAATTATAGTCGATGCAGGATAATATTGAAACGCTGCTGACATAAACCAAAACCAGATTTAAACCACAAAAACTGCTTTTTTTGGTGTTATACTTGAACTTTCTATGCCAAAAAGTGATTGCATTTGTTACTCTTGTCGCTCAAAGTATTATTCGTCTTAAATGGAAGTCGCCTGCTCCACGCCTGGATTAGACTTTCTATATTTGGTCAGCATGGAAAAAGTAAGATGATTTTTTAAGAAAAAGTGGGATCGATTCTTTCAGTTTGAGGTTATTTTTCCCTCTTTTCCAGAATGATGTTGAATCTCACTCTGTTTTTTGAATTTGGTGACCTGTTCGTCTTTTTTTCCCCCTTTTTTCCCCTTTTTTTCATCTCTTTTTTTGTGTTTTATTCAGCTCTGTCTTTATTTAACCACTCCATTCTATGATATTTGTAAATTGTTATTAAATAAAGTTCCGAAATAAACCACAAAACTTCGAAATCGACAATATTGTTAAAAGCTGACACTTCGTTCCGACGCTTCGTTTGCATCTGTAATTATCGTGGGTTGTGATTGAGTGTGGTCAAGTGTGAACGCAGCCTGAATTCAATTGGGACTTTCCGGGAAAATGTGAACAGTTTGGAGAGGAAAAGAAATAAATAAATGTGGTTTGTGCGAGAATATTAAACTGAAGCTACGCCGAGGTGAAAACATGACTTCTCACAAGGGTTTCCCATTAATAAAGGACCGTATGGCGGCCCCACATAGTCAAAAAAACTACTAAAAATACTAAAATTAGACTTTGCCCATTGCATTATCATAAACTTATACAAGAAACTGCACTATTTCACCAAATAAAAATAAAATACCCCAAGAATCTTCACAAAATCTATGGAAAACACTGAAATCGAGTCTTGTATTTCAGTGTGAGTTGCCCTATTTTTCTGTCACATGCATATGTTTATCTAAAAATAGCCGCTGTTTATCACCAGCACTATTACATAAAACGATCAGACCAATTATTGTATGCATATAGCAGTTATGACTAGTTAAGGCGTAATTTATTCCCAAGGGAGCTGTGAAACTCAATTGAATTCCTTCTCCTCCATTACACTCGCCCTTATTATATGTATTATTATATTATTTGTATTGTATTATTTATTAAGTATTGGTGATTAGATACATATTCCAAGATGGACAAAAGCCAGTTTTCCCTATTGATGACATTGTACTTTGCTATGAAATATCTGAAAAGGTAAAGTACCGTATTTTTGGGACTATAAGTCGCATCTAAAATCATGACATTTTCTCAAAAATCCACAGTGGCCTTATGTATGACCTTTGGTTGTGTTTAACCTCCAACCGATTTGATGTTGTAACATTAGTCTAATAACGTATTAGTGGGCGAGTCAGGAGGAGTAATATGTTGGCGACATATAGGGCGACTGTGCAACATACCGGTAGTTCTGCCGTGTGCTGTACAAGGACCCAAAATGCCACCATTACCATGCAGATTTCAGGTTTTGTATTTTTGTGTTAAAACTGAACAATGTTGAGGGATCCGGGCATGTTTGATGCCCAAATCACCAACTGTTAAACTTGTATTTTTGTGTTAGCTACAACTGAGAGTTATTGTAAATGACCTGAATAAAGTTCCATTTATCCGACACGCGTTTTGTTTCTCTTATTGCGCCTTATAATCCGATGCTCCTTAGGTGTGGACAATGACAGCAACTGACATATTATTTGATACTGCGCCTTATAATCCAGTGTGCTTTATAGCCTGAAAAATACGGTAAACGTTATCCAATATTGACTAGACCAGAGGTGTGCAAACTTTTTGACTCGCAGGCAACAGACGGTTCTAAAATTCGATGGAAGGGCAGGACCAGAAGCAGATCGATGATTCTTTTGATAATCCACCTCAAAGAGAAAGATAATAACATGGGATATCTAAAAAATGTGGGCTTTAATTCAACTGAAAATCATTTACAATTACAAATCCTTTCAAACTAAACATCTGTCTTCGCTATGGGGTTTACTGTTTATTGAAATGGCTCTTAAAACACTGACGCTTTTTAAATTATTACTATTTTAAAGCACTGGATGTTCTGTTATCCGTCAGGGTATTCTCATCATCACTCTCCTACTGTTTTTGAAATAAAGATATTCAAGAGGAGATGCAGAAACTTGTCCTGCTGCTTCTATTCAATGTATTAAACTCTATTCCCCAATGGCAAAACTCAACTTTAGATTAAAAAGTAGTTTGCCCACCCCTGGAATAGACCCAAGAACTCACTGTATTACAAAAGAAAAACTGCATTTTAGCCATATTTATTTTAGCTGCTCCATCTGTATCAAATAATATTGGCCTATATAATATCGGGATGCCACAGAAAACCAAAAATATGAAGCTTTTCTGGTGGAGAAACAGCCACCTGCTTGTCTCAGTGGAGAAGTATGGGAAGGATGAAGCTAAAAATCGATACAAGGAAGTGGAAATAGCAAGTTACTGGTATGATAAGCCCACTTGGAGTAAGAATGCATGTTTTCTGGGTATTTCTTTCACTGTGGAATAGCATTTGCATGACGAGAATCACATTTGTGGCTTTCCCAGTGCACGATTTTCTTAGTGCACCTTTAAATCCCGCATTACAAGTACTGAAACTTTATTTTTGCCACGATGGTGTGTACAGATAAACATAAAATCGCTCCCTCGGGCCCGGCTATCCGTAACTTCACAGCTCTCCGCTCTGCGCCCATCGTTAAAAGTGGCTTCGGTCGAGCGGTCATTAAATGTCGGGAAAAAAGAGCGTGGCAAAGACGTGTCCATCCAGAAGGCATCGCTCCGGCCTCATCACGTCCTTTAATCATCGGAGAGAGAGTGCGGCTCGGACAACAGCCCACGCGGGGTTCGCACGTCCAAAGAGCGCCTCTCCGAACGGTCTGAAGAGAGTCCAATTAAATCCTACGTTTTCTGACCTACCAGCAACGCCGTAATGAAATCTGAGGCGTGCGAATGTAGGAAACTGCTGCCGGACGGATGCGTAGAGGATGGAGAGGAGGGGGGAAAAATGAGGAGGCAGAAAAGGACGAAGAAGAGGAGGAACTAGACAGATGTGCAGGGAAAATGACTGGCCTGGTCCACGGCCAAGTTCAACACACACAGACGCATGCACGGTCACAGTCCCGACAGAATAGAAAATCAGGAAGCATCACTCCGCGGCTGTAAATAATGGTTCGGGTTGCGGGCCCACCTGCTTCGCCGAATCACCAAAGAAAGAAAAGGCAACAGAACAAAACAGGAGGTGTGGCAATGCATGTGTTAAAAGATGTTTTATTAAAAAAAAATCGATGCAGGTGATATTATTATTGAAAAATGTTTGTAACTTTGAATTTTTTTTTTCTGAATTTTTCTTGCTGAAATTTTAAGTGTACTTTTTCAATATGTTCAAGTTCAGAATAAAAATGTCATCTTTTAAATACTCTTTAAATAGTAAGCCGTAAAATTCAACATTTGACCCATCAGATTTTGAACTGCTGAATTTCTCATTTTGAAAAAGTTAGAATTATTTTTATTCTGAATGTATGCTGAAATGTGTTACGCTTCAATATGTTTCAAATTCTAAATCAGAATTTTACCTTTTAAATATTCAGCACAAATATTTTCAAGCCCTCAAATTCAACAGTCAAAATTCAGAGTGTGAAATTCGCAGTGAAAAAACAAAGATCCAAGACGCCAAGGCAGAAGCAATCGATCCAAAGTGATCTGATCTAACATGGTAACAAACAGGAAGTGGAGCAGTGAAGCGATCTGATTGGTCAGAATTAGCCTCGTCAAAGTCTCATTTCTTTTATTTCATAAGTGTAAATCCCGCCCACAGATATTTTCGAGTCCTCAAATTCAGCGGTCAAAATTCAGAGTGTAAAATTCGCAGTAAAAATCTGCAGGAATGATCCAAGACGCCAAGGCAGAAGCAATCGATCCAAAGTGAACTGATCTAATTTAGTAACAAACAGGAAATGGTGCAATGAAGCGATCTGATTGGTCAGAATTAGCCTAATCAAAACCTCAAACCCCGCCCACAGATGAAAACGGCCAATAGGAAACAGCCTCTGCCCTCCTCACTCACAGGATCGATTGCTTCTGCCTTGACATCTTAGATACGGTGGATTAACTCCTTCGGCTAATTGGAGTCCGTCCAGTTAAAATCCGGAGAGCGTGTTCTCAATGACACGTGTCCTCTGGCAAAACACTTCCTTCAGGCTGCCAACTCCACTCACAGGAAGACGCACAAAGGTTAAGTCATATAATACAATATAAATAATGCAAAGAGCCCACCTTGCCTCGCCTCATCTTGAAATTATAATTAACTACTGTATGTGGCGTATCAGTTTAAAATATTCAGAATTTTCACGAAACGCAACGAAATTAGGTCCTTGAGAACGAGAAAAGATGATTTTTTGAGCTAATTTGGAATAAATAAGCAGTACAACCTATTTCGCAGTTTTGACTTCACTATTTTATGTAATACTTTAGCGTTGTAGTACTGCTTTTTGGAACTCAGCAGCTCCAGATCCACAGAATGAGGAATTTAGGTTTAAACCAACTGGATTTCAGCCTTGAATGAGACACACATGAGGCTCATTCTGGTTGCTGACTGGATAATCATCACGAGAACCCAAACACCAAATTATAACATAAATAACTTGGCCATCATGTTCAATTTGTTTGTAATCAGGAATAAATCAGCATTACGATTGCTACCAGAAGAGGTTATTTGGCTTGATGACCTCATATCTGGGAATATGTCGTGTTTAAAATCTTAAATACACTTCCCTTAATCAAATATAATACACAAGAATCCAACTTAGGCCATGAAAGTGGAGGCGGAGAAGTGCCTGGACCAAGGGCACAGCAGAAGAATGCACTATCAGCTGAGCTATGCAGACCCAATGTCAGGCCAGTGTCGGGAACAATACAAAAGATAAAATATTATTTGAAAGTTCCATCAGTTATTATAGTATCTGCATCTTTAAAGCTCCAAATGCTCTGTTCCACCTTGTGATGTCATGAGATGGTTCAGCTCCTACTATGGAAGATCATTTTTTTCATTAGATTTTGAACTTTAAAGGCTTTAAATTGCTTTTGTAACTTTGAAAAAAAAAAGACATTTGAATTATTTTTAATCTGAAATTTTCTTGCTGAAATTTTAAGTGTACTTTTTCAATATGTTCAAGTCCAGAATAAAAATTTCACCTTTTAAATGCTCAGCACAAATAGTAAGCCGTAAAATTCAACATTTGGAAGATAATTTGATCCATCACATTTTGAACTGCTGAATTTCTCATTTTGAAAAAGTTTGAATTATTTTTATTCTGAATTTAATTGCTGAAATGTTACGCTTCAATATGTTTCAAATTCTAAATCAAAATTTTACCTTTTAAATATTCAGCACAAATATTTTCAAGCCCTCAAATTCAACAATCAAAATTCAGAGTGTGAAATTCGCAGTGAAAAAACAAAGATCCAAGACACCAAGACAGAAGCAATCAATCCAAAGTGATCTGATCTAACATGGTAACAAACAGGAAGTGGAGCAGTGAAGCGATCTGATTGGTCAGAATTAGCCTCGTCAAAGTCTCATTTCTTTTATTCCATAAGTGTAAATCCCGCCCACAGATATTTTCGAGTCCTCAAATTCAGCGGTCAAAATTCTGAGTGTAAAATTCGCAGTAAAAATCTGCAGGAATGATCCAAGACGCCAAGGCAGAAGCAATCGATCCAAAGTGAACTGATCTAATTTAGTAACAAACAGGAAATTGTGCAATGAAGTGATCTGATTGGTCAGAATTAGCCTAATCAAAACCTCAAACCCCGCCCACAGATGAGAACAGCCAATAGGAAACAGCCTCTGTCCTCCTCACTCACAGGATCGATTGCTTCTGCCTTGAATCTTGGATCTTTGATGTGAAATATTTCAAAGCTAATTTTACACTCTGAATTTTGACTGTTGAATTTAAGGGGAAAAGAATTGTGCTGAACATTTAAAAGGTAAAATTTGGATTTAGAATTTGAAACATATTGAAGCGTAACATTTCCGCATTTAAATTCAGAATGAAAATAATCCCAACTTTTTCAAAATGACAATTTCAGCAGTTCAAAATCTGATGGATCAAATGATCTTCCAAATGTTTCTAGTTAAGGTTTGTGGAGTTATACAGTGGAACATGAATGAAAATACAGAGTGGAAAGAGCTTAAATATGCAGGATTTCTGTGTTAAAACATGTGAAAAAACCAAAAACACAATTCTGGGACACGACATTATAACAGAAAACCAGAAAACAACATAATATGGGTCTTTTAAAACTGATAAAAATTCAAATATTGACAAAAAAGAAGACAAAACCATACACTTTTTGCATCTTTCTGAAGTAACTAGTCAAAGATACAGACGAGACCACCAGTAGCACAAGTGTTAATCCCGGTGACACCCGGCGTTACCCTATAAATGTCAGGCTTCAGATATGCCTCATGAATGATGGATATGTACTTTCCATGGTTGTTTATTTCTCCTCTCCATCTCCTCCACGTTGTATTATTGACTCAAAACAACCAGGGCTTATTGGGTCTGTCTTGAGGTATAATACTCCCTCCTTTACAGCGGAGACTATGGCTGAATCACAATTACCCTGCACAGTGAGAGCCGGGGGAATCGAAGCCCTCACCAGTAACCACGAGGAAGGAAATTGTGAATTCTTGGGTCGGTATGGACAGTGTCGGAAAGCAGGGTGAGGAATCGCAAGGGGTTTTAATGGTTCTTGCACGTTTTTGAAGTCCAGAAATGCTTTGGAGAGGTTTCATTTTGAAAAAAACAATTAGACATAAGGATTTGCAAAGGGGAAAGACGCAAAAACGGGATCAAGCAAATATTTTTGGCAATATTTATCTTCAGTTTTACTCGACATAAACTGGAAATTAATTAATTATGTGTAACTTTTCTGGTGGAGAAAAGCCTCCAAGGAAACGACATCGCTTTGCCTGGAATATTCAACAATTTTGTATTAAACGTAGACAAACACTAGGCTACGGATCAGATCTGTGAAGAGGCGAGCTTGCTCACAGTAAGAATGCATTTTTCTCAAGGTATTTTTCAGCAATAAAAACTCCTGCAAGATCGGTAAAGCCATATAAGCTACGGGTCAGATCTGTGAAGAGGCGAGCTTGCTCACAGTAAGAATGCATTTTTCTCAAGGTATTTTTCAGCAATAAAAACTCCTGCAAGATCGGTTTAAAGCCATACAGTGAAAACCAGAAAAGTTACACAGTGCAGCACATAAAAAGGTCATTTAACCATCAACACAATGAGGATTAAACAACTTTATGGACTAAACCAGCACAAAATTTTAACTAATGTCAGTGCAAGAAGCAAGAAAACGCCACTTTAGCCACACCAGCATTTACAGAATCACAGATATTGACATTTTTGATTGACAAATTTTGCAAAACACGCGTTAAAATCTCAATTTTTTGTGATAGTTTTGGTACAACTTCAAGGTAACAGTCTCAGCTATGTCAAAGTTGATCTAAAACGCCACAGAAGTGCAATTTTCTACTTATAATATCAAGAAAAATATGCAAAAACCATAGAAACAAAGCTTAACTAGTATCACAAGCCAATTTCCACACAGCAAATCTAACATATTCCCATGTTTAACAGATTTACTATGATACTCTTCATATAAGTGCAATAGCCATGCTTGAAGGCTTGCGTGAGTTCCTAAACAGTCTAATAATCTTAATAATCTCAAATCAAAATGTCTGGAACACTGGAAGACTTCAAGATTACACAGCGAAAAGAGAAACTGCCCTGAGGTTAGTGGAGTCACTCTACGCTCTCCAAGTCTCCAAGTGAAAAAAAAAAAACATCTTCAGGGAATTGAACTACTAACTCCAACAAATAGGAAATACTTTAAACGTAAGTACCTCTTATTTATTCCACTACGCGTAAATAAATTTCCAGATAAGTCATTAATTATACAGCGTAATTGCCCTGCGTCTGCGGTGCGTGCCTCGTATCAATATGCATGTGTTTGTGTACGCACCAAGTTTAATTTCCAAAGAAGGCATCAGATGAATTCATTAGTAGTTATTAAGCATATTAACATTTTAAGAGGCGTGCTGAACTGACATATTGGCAGCACATGTTCCCCAGTAGTAGTAGTAATGGAAAGGAAAGCAAATCTGGAGTGAAAAGTGAAGGAATATCCTACTTATGATATTAACTTTGCATTGGAGACTCCAGAAAACAAACGCAGCGCTAAATTGATGTCTTACGGTGCAAAAAAAAGAAGCAAAAATGGAGATTACAGAAGCCAGAAGCTACCGGTCGTGAGACAGACCCCACTCGCTGCGCGTATCTGCTCCATGTCTTACCTTGCGCCGGCGTGGAGCGGATGAGAGACGAGAAAAATAAAATCCATGTAGCGCGCCACAAAGATCTGCCCCAGGATCCCGCCGACATGGTCCCAGAGGGTGGCGTGTGCTTTGGGGGTACGAGTGGACAACAAGTGCTCGCTCCTCGGAAGAGAAGACGACAGTGTCCTACCCGGTTTCCCGCTCCGTTTGTTGGGATTGTCAAGTCAAAGATGAAAAGCTTTCCTTCTTAGTTCCTCAGTGCTGCTCCAAAGAGAGATATAGTCCACAGCGCGCGTAAAACAACTCTTTTTCCTCCTGTTTTATCTTGTTGAAACTTCTCTTCAGGTACAGGCTCGAGCTACGCGGCTGGTCAGTCCGTTTCCTAAAGAGGATCGTCACACGCCAACATATCCACTCTGTGTGTAAAGTTGTTCCCCCGCAGCGCCGCTTCTGTCAAGGTCGGCTCTCCAGTTTGACAGTCCGAGCCGCGGAGAACTTCCACCGGCTCCGCGTCGTGCGTAAAAACGCTGTTACGCGCGGGGAGAGGAGAGGAAAGTTGGTCGGTCACAGAGCCGTAGCCGGCGCGTGTGGACCGGTGCGCAGCCACGGATGGTTTCTTTGAGAGGAAGAAGCGGAGTGAGGACGGAGAGGCTTGCGAGGAGCCAGGAGGAGCGCAGCGCACGTCGCCACCGCGCGGAGGAGCGGGGAAGCGCAGCGTGAGTTTCCCCTCTTCTTCGCGAACGGGTCTAAGAGGATTGTGTGGCTTACAGCAAGGTGCAGTGAATGTGGCCTTTTGTTAGAATGATTAAGGACGCGCGCCGGGCTCGTGTTTCAAAGGCGGCGGAGCGCTGCTGTCTGAGGATAACGCACATGTGTGGAGCGCCTCTGTTACACCGCGTTTGATCGTGGATTGGATTTAGCTTCATTTGGGACGCATGGAAACATATATAACGTCTTTAAACCTGTCTGTGCCTTACATCATCATTACAGCACTAATTCAATGACGTAGCCTAATTTATTTGACATAAATTCAATTTCAGTGTACTGTACTTTTGGACTAGCCTATATATAAGCACTCTGACCGATTTATTTTGCTTTTACTCGCAAAGCCGCTTTAGTATCGACTTTTCTACACTTGTGTGCCGACTTACCCAGCCTTATCCACAAATGTTTGCATTTAAGGGTCCATTGTGTAACTTTTCTGGTGGCATTAAAGCTTTTTAGCATCATGGAGACCAAACTAGTAACCAAAATATGGAAAAACAGTGGAAAATCAATGCCCCACATAGTCAAAATTATATTTTTTAGGTATTTTGGAGTAATAAAACCAGCTTTAATTGAATAAACATAAACTTGTGTGCCGACTTACCCAGCCTTATCCACTCATGTTTGCATTTAAGGCTGCATTGTGTCACTTTTCTGGTGGTATTAAACCTTTTTTATCATCATGGAGACTAAACTAGGCCAAGATATGGAAAATCAGTGGAAAATCAATGCCCCACATAGTCATAATGATCTTTTTTAGGTTTTTTGGGATAACAAAACCAGCTTTAATTGAATAAACATAAACTTGTGTGGCGACTTACCCAGCCTTATCCACTCATGTTTGAATTTAATTTACTTTTCTGGTGGTATTAAACCATTTTATCATCATGGAGACCAAACCAGGCCAAGATATGGAAAATGAACGCAACCAGAAAAGTTACACAATGCACCCTTAAATTCAAATCTTTGTGGATAAGGCAGGTAAGTCGTCTAAGTGTAAATGTGGACTACTTACCCTGCCTTATCCGCAAATGTTTGAGTTTAAGGGTGCATTGTGTAACTTTTCTGGTGGTATTAAACCTTTTTTTAGCATCATGGAGACCAAACCGGGCCAAGATATGGAAAATCAGTGGAAAATCAACACCCCACATAGTCAAAATGGTATTTTTTAAAGTATTTTGGAGTAACAAAACCAGCTTTAATTGAATAAACATAAACTTGTTACTTGTTGACTTACCCAGCCTTATCCACTCATGTTGTGAATTTAAGGGTGCATTGTGTAACTTTTCTGGCGGCATTAAAGCTTTTTATCACCATGGAGACCAAACCGAGCAAAGAAATGGAAAATCATTGGAAAATCAACGCCCCACACAGTCAGAACGGTATTTTTTAGGTATTTTGGAGTAACGAAACCACCTTTAATTGCATAAACATAAGGTAATCTCTTTAATGTCATTGTGTGAAACATTTGAAGCATTGGCATATCCATAGAAACAAGACGTTAATGGACACCTGACCGAAAAGTAACACAGTGCGGCGTTAAGCGTTTAAAATGACAGGTTGTAAAAATGTGGGCAGATGGGATTGACAAATGGTCCTTTCCAAACTGACTCCTTATTAAGAACGCTCTCGATCGATGATATAATTCTGTTTTGTTTAACGTTGCAATACCTGATTTTCAAAGCGTGAAAAGAGGGAATTAAAATCTATTTAATTACTTCATAGCTCTCGCAAACCAATCTCTAGTATTCAGGTGTAATTCAGATGTTTTGGGCTCTTATTCGGTTTAAGAATAGCTATTAAAACAGAGAAGGTGTAATATCGAGCTCTTTATGCCAAGTTAGTGATCAATAAAACAGTTTACAATTAGATACAAACAGGACGCAGTGGTCGGGAGAGCTGTAAGCACCTTTATATTGCAACTAAAATCTATGCAAAGTAATTTATTGCGCTATAAAGGCACAAATACGTGGGAGAATTCATGTGTTCTTTAGTGAATGAGCGCTGCATTTTGTTCTGTCAGAGTGAGAAAAATCAGCCAGTGAAGGACAAGCAATAAAAGGTAGAATTAGCTTTTTGGAAATGGCAAAATTGCTAAAATAAAAGGGCAAAAAAGAGTGAGTGAGCAAATGTCCCTGTCTCCAAAAGTGACAGTGAAGTGGGAAGCGCTTAATGCTGGTATTTTTTTCCCTGTTTTTTGTAAATTGCGAGTCCCATCTAGACCACCGCGGGGCCCGAAGCGAATAAGGCATGGCCGGAATAGCTTTGTTTTGTGTCTCGGCGTGATTCTGGCTTTCCTATTGGGTTCGTCCTTCACATCACAATGTTCTACAGCTCCAAAGTTAATGACAGGGGAGTTAACATAGGGAGATGATGGCGCAGGAGTCCACTTAAGGCACCCAGTGAGTTGAAAAATACTACTATCTCGGGGACGGGGAATTTGAATCCTAGCAGGCTCTGGCTATAACTATGATTTCTGTTTTTGGTTTTCATTTTCTTGGTTATCTTTTAAGCCACATGCCTTTCCATTATGCACGCTTTTATTGATTTAAAGTGCAGTTTGCAACTTTTCTGTTCAAGGGAGCGTCACTGAAAATGGAAGTGAAGAAATGTAAATGTAGCGTGAGTGGAATGTGGTTTTAAACATATGTATCTCCAAGAAAACCAGGCCATATTGACTTGAAAATGATTTATTTTTCACCATAAAGTCTGCTAAAATGGTCAGTTATAGACTCTCCTTCACTGTGGTTCTCCTCGAGGTTTCTCGTTTTTTTTTTCCCACTGTTTTTTTCTTTCTTTTTTTTAGTTTTTCCTTGCCGAAGAAGGAGGGTCTAAGGACAGGAGATGCTGGGACAATTATCCATTTGCCTGCTTCTTGTTGGACATTCTGTATTTTTGAATTATTAATTAATTATTATTATTTTTCTTATTCTGTTTCATTCTCTGACATTTCTGTTTGCTAATTTAACAATTTTGTGACGCCCGCAGAGATAAGAGATAACTGTTAGGATTTTGGGCTATACAAAAATAAATTGAATTGAATTATAGATCAATAAAGTTTGTCTAAGTATAAGATTTAGCTATAGACGTATAGATGGGTCATATCTATTATTAGTTGCCACGGGAACAACATCTGTGAATGAAATCTGGACGTTTCAGCTATAGACGGTTGCTAATCCTAAATTTGTTTAAAAAATGTACTCAATTCTTTTATATTGAGTCTAAAGGTGAATTGTGTAACTTTTCTGGAGGGTCCATGAAATGCTTTTCTCCATGGAGACGTTATTGCTTTGTCTGAAATGTTTCACAGTGTGGTATTAAACCTTTCTATCTTCATGTCGACTAAACCAGACCAAGTTACGGGTCAGATCTGTGGAGAGGCGACCCGCTCACAGTCAGAATGTGTGTTCTTTGATATATTTTTTGAGCTTTAAATGACCTGCAGTTGAATAATGTAAAGCAGAGCTGATGTCACACTGTGGAACATTCCAGGCAGAGCAACAGACCCTTTGAAAAACTGTAAAGAAAAACATTTTAAATTCAGGAATGGAGTGCGGCTGGAGGCGAAAGTGAAGTGGAACATAATGTGACTTTCATGGGAAAACTGGGATTAATATCAGAGTATCACAAATTATGAACATTTTGGAGCATAAAACCCTCTCAGATACATGCAAACGATATCAGAGCCAAGTTTAAAAACACTTACAACTGTGTTTTGCATTATTTGTTTATTTGACAAGAGTTTATGATCGACACTAAGCATTTTTACAAATCCATATTTTAAGCTTTTACTGGACAAATCCTGACAGAAAAGTTGAGCCCAGTTTTTCACTTAATTTCCTGATATTTGACACATTTTATCATAAATTATACTTTTTTTGAAGCCCAAATACTATTTTTGGGTTAGCTCCTCTGTTAAAATACAGTTTTCTAAGTAAATAAGTTTTTTTTTTTACCTTTGAAATTCAAAATCGTTGCTTATTTTTTTGTCTCTTGCCTCCTCTTCTTGTCTCCATTACAGAATTTTGAACATTCTAATGACATAAGGTTTGAAAGGATCTATTAATTTGTTAATTGTTATAAATTTATACATTTTCTGGCCATATTTAATGAATTAATTCGATTTATATAGTTCTTTGGAGTCCATTTATTCATTTACTCCATACTCGAAGGTGGTAAGATACTGTTGTAGTCATAGATGCCCTTCTGACCACCACCATCACATCACTTTCATACTAGACAATGTAGGTGAAGTGCATTGCCCAAGGACACAACGACTGGTGACCACTGTGGCACCTGGAATTCCCGGCATTTCTCTGATCTGGCCATTTTAGGATTAGAAAACTGTATTTTTTTCCATTGTTTTTAACAGAGAATCAAAGTAAATAAGCTACATACCTTGGAACTAATGTTAAAAAACCAATAGCATTTAGATCAGCTTGTCTGTTAATCACTGAAAATCTATTAGGTTAGCTTCATTTTGCCTTTATTTCAGAATCTTAAACATTCTGATGACATAATGTTTGAAAAGATCTATAATTTAACCATAGAAACGAACAGTTAATGGACACAATTCACCTTTAAATGAACACTTTTTAATGTCATTTTGTTTCGTAGTAAGAAAGATCAGTCTTACAAGGTGCGGCATTGGTTTGAAGACTCTGCATGCAAAGTCCCGCATTTGAAATAACATATAATTTAAAATAAAAGGGCAATGCACAAAGAAAATCACCCCTCTCTCCTACTGTAAACGACTAAACACAGCGACAATTTGAAGTCGTGTTTCCAGCCTTGTGTTAAACAGTAAGAGACTCTTGTGGCTGCTGTGATTTTGACTTGTTCATTTTTAGCTCTGTGCAGATGTCACCAGGTGTTTGTGGTGTTGAGCGATCGCTAGCTGTGATCCCAGGTGCTAAAGCAGCTTAGCACATTAGCTGCAGTCACCCCCACACACACCCATACACTGCTCCCCACCGCCAATGCTAATTTAGGGTTAGGCTGCCAGTGGGTTTAGTATCTGGAACTGACGTGGGGGACGCCTTATTTGACTCTGCAGTTGGGTCATTTTGTGCATTCGGCGTGAAAAGCAAAGGTAGACCTACACATCAGTGAAAGGTTTTCTTATATCCAAAGAATAGAGATGATAATGTAAAGAGGCCTGAGCAAATATGACCTTGAAATGGCGACAAGAGCTGAATCTTGGCAGTATATGCAGGAAATGTATTCTTGCTCAACACAAAAAAACATAAAATCTCAGATCTTTTAAAAAAAAATAAAAAAATCAAGGACATGTACCTGATTTTTTCCCATATATTTGAGAAAAACACATCCTGCCCTTGTACAAATATGTTCCATAAGCAGCTCTTGAGGTCAAAATACATCTGCTGCGTACTGTCTGGATTTAACTTTAACGCATTTTCTTGTGTGGTCATTAAGAAGTGTGCGTTAGCATGCTAGCTGTTGCTAGTTTTACAGTGTTTGGTCTCTGAGAGTTGTGAAAAGCGCTTTTTAAACCCGTTGCTATGAATAATTAGGATGCTCAGGATGCATAAGGTAAGTGCACTGCAAATTTCATAAAACTAACTAAGATTTGTATTTTTTTTCTGTCTTGATAAAAAGAAAAAAAATATGATTATTTAGTTTTATTTATCTAGTTTTAAAGGATATATATATATTAAATGACTACTAAATATGTATGATTATTAAGCTTATTCCAAGAGAAAATATATATAGAACTATTTAGAATAGACACAAAATAAGCAAAGGTAGTGTCAAAATGATGTATTTTTAGGTTTCATGCTTTATTTTAGATCACTTAAATACTTAGATTATTGCGTAGAATAGGTGATTTTATCTTATTTTGAGATTTATGAAGGTCCAGATATATTTTATTATTTTAAGATTTCTTGATAAGTAAATTTCACTTTCACCGTCAGATAATTTCACTTGTTTCTGGTGCATTTTAACCGAAAACAAGAGTATTTTTCAAGTTTTAAGGAGGGGTATTTTTGCAATGTGAAGAATAACAGAAGAAAAATTTTAAAATTCTGTCACCTGGACAAAAGTTCAGCTCATTCAGCAGCTTTTTCAGTTCTGGTCAAATTGCTGGTGGACGCTGCCTTAGATGCCTGAGAGGAGGAGCTAACTACACTGAAACCTACACTAACGGATCATAACTGGACGACTGAGAGATTACACAAAAAATAACTTTGGACCACTGCAAACCATTTAAAATAAACACGTTTTTAAGACAAAAATCAGGTCTAGGGTCCATATGCTGGTATTATTACGTACAATGTTGAACTTGTGAGTTATAGCCATAGACAGACATAGACTGTCTATATAAATAGACATAGCCGCTGTGTTTCAAACAGGATGTGAACATTTCCATATGACTTGACATTAAAAACATTGTCACTCTTCTCTCTGTAATTCATTTTAGTCTTAAAATGTTCATATTAACCCTCTCTACATGATCTTGGTGTTTTTATTTCTCTATTTTGTACGTAAATAAATTCCTGTTCCTAATAGATGCTGCTGTTCCAGTTTGGACCGTGGTGCCCCCTAGTGTCCAGGACCTGGACCCCTCCCTCCTTCATGTCCTGGATTAATCTGTCCTCGTCCTGTTAGATCAGTAGTTTCCTTCTGCCAGTAGCTTTGGCCTACAGACTTACAACCTTATTGGCAGTGGATACGTCCTGGTCATCTATGCCTGTCTGTCCATGGGAGTGGATCTCTCCTTCACTGTGGTTCTCCTCGAGGTTTCTCGTTTTTTTTCCCCACTGTTTCTTTTTTTGAGTTTTTTCTTGCCGAAGAAGGAGGGTCTAAGAACAGGAGATGCTGGGACAATTATCCATTTGCCTGCTTGTTGTTGGACATTATGTATTTTTGATTATTCCGCTTCATTCTCTGACATCTCTGTTTGCTAAATTCACAATTTTGTGAAGCCCACCGAGATAACTGTTGTTGTGATTTTGGGCTATACAAAAATAAATTTAATTAAATTGAAAACGGACCTGGCTCCAAATTCACTCCTATAACCGCTTGCCTCGCTGAGCTTCATTTGACTGGAGCTGAGCACTATGGAGTTTAAATTTGAGTTGTCTCGAATTAAGCGTATTAATCTGAAACAGCAGTAAGTCAAAAAACAGTTCTGCCGATGTCGATGGAAGCAGCATTGACAAAACACACCCTTGAGCTTGAACTAGTTACACTACAGAGCGTCTTCTATTATTTATCAATATTTTTATCAATACCCGTACGGCATCCCGAGTCTTCAAAGAGCCCGAGAATGGGTCAAGAGGGGTGGATAGAAAATCTTTTAATCATAAATCTTTCACAGACATTTAAAAACCAATGCTGTGATCAATGGCCTGACTATCAAATACTATGGTCCATAAGAAATACACAGACTGGAAAATAAGAAGAGAGAAAGTGTGAATGCTGCAGAGGTCGAAACGCAAGAACATCCCACAGAACTAAAAACTCCTCCGCAAACAGTTCATACAAAATGCCCTATGCAAAAATATAAATAAATACAACTTTTGACTGTAAAAGGTCCAAGTTTCCAGCTTTAAATATATGGTATCATTTTACAGATAAGATGCAGTGGGTTGGTGTAATATTTGCTTCTTTTGGCAAGACAGAGCTTAACAAATTTATTCAACCAAAACCCAGTATAACGTGTTTCCACTGCTGCTGTAATTTAGCAGTATTTCTGTTTATCCAAATGTCTTTTTATGTTTCAATAATGGTTCATCCACCAGTATATGCAAGATCTTGTTACCAACCAATATCTTTAATACTAAAATATTGGTTCTCCTTGAGGTTTCTCTGTTTTTATTTTTCCCACTGGGGTTATTTTTTTCGAGTTTTTCCTTGCCGAAAAAAGGAGGGTCTAAGGACAGGAGATGCTGGGACAATTATCCATTTGCCTGCTTGTTGTTGGACATTCTGTATTTTTGAATTATTAATTAATTATTATTATTATTTTTCTTATTCTGCTTCATTCTCTGACATCTCTGTTTGCTAAATTAACAATTTTGTGAAGCACGCTGAGATAACTCTTGATGATTTTGCTGATTTTGGGCTATACAAAAATAAATTGAATTGAATTAAAATATAACTATTGTTGCTATCCATATATTTTCAAGTTTTATGTTTTCCAAAGTTGACACCAAAGACTCATCAAAGCAAGTCTCTGGAAACAGCTAGAAACTATTTGGAACTCGATAACAAAAGAGACTTTACAAAAAAACCCCCCAAAAAACATAAAAACAATAATGCAGCTGTTATCTGCGCCAAAGGTGGTCACACAAAATATTGACATTTTTGGTTATTTGTCGACAAGGAGAATTTTTTTATTCTAATTGGCCATTTTCGTAAGGAATAACAATTCAATTTTTTTTATTTGAAACAAGTTTTTGATATACTATGAAGCTAAATAAATGTGTTAAGCGCTGTATATGCATAATCACAATCAGTTTAATTTATACATGTTTTTGTATGTTATAAATAGTGGTTAATCAAAGTTCTTATATCTTATCTCAGCGTGTTATGAATTAGAGGATACAGAAGCGTATTACAAATAAAAATTCAGCAGTCTTCTTAAAGTGAATTTATACTGTTTTGATTCCAAACCAGTCTGGATGGTCTTCAGTGTTTTCTACCCGTTGGTTCTCGAACTATGGGACATACAGGAGTAAAGATACAAAATATTTTATGGTTTTTAAGGCCATAATTGGGTAAATAAATACACAACCAGTCAAAAGTTTGAACTCACCCTTAGGTTTTTTTTCTATATTTTTACTATTTTCACAGAAGACACCATATATATCAAGTATCTAAGGGATTATGTAGCAAGAAGCAAGAAAAAACAACTAAACAAGAAGTAAAAAAAGTCTATATTTTATAACCAAATCTTCAAAGTAGCCACGTTTCACTTTGCCAAAAAAAAAAAAAAAAGTTATTTAATGTGTTTCTTTACAAAATAATTTCATATATCTTGTTTCATATATTTGATGTCTTATCAAAATTAAAATAAAATAATACAATTTCGAAAGAACCTTTTGACTGGCAATATATGTATTTATATCAAATTGAATAATTCATTATAAACTGATTAAAATATGTAAAGCTAAAAATGGTTAAAACAATAAAATGAATTAAATCAAATTTAAAAAAATGAAGGATCATGCAAATCCAGCAGTGTTATGGCAGATTTACACCATTGTCAAGTGTGGTGAGGTTCAGTCCGAGACTCGTGTGAATCCTGTAAGACTATCGCACCAAGGCACCTGCCACACTGACCTCTGACCTCTGACCTCTGCTGGAATGGGATTCACAGTTGAGGCATGGATCCGTGGAAAGAATCCGCAACAAGTCTATTTTTCCCGGACAATGCGGAAGTCTGGTTCCAAGTCATGACGCGTTATAGTGTGAACGTACGTGAAATACAATGTCAGGGTAATGTCAAATACGCTGTTGTGCGGTTCTACAAGTAATACGCTGTAAAAAAAAAAAAGGGGTTAAATCGAATTATTAACCTCGCGGACGAGTTTCTATGACGTTCTGAGAATCTAAACATGCAAGTATGTAAAGATAGCGGGGTTACAAACAAGTCCACGGCCCTGCAACCTACGATCATAGCTTAGAGTTTGGGAATCAATCTTAATATCGTACAAAATGTCACAGTTTAAGCCCATTTTAGGCATTTCGCTTTTTCAATTACGCCAGGTTTGTGAAGTTGTAGTGTATCGTTTGCCTGATTTTCTACATTTACAATGGGTGACGTAGCAAAAATGGCAACATAAAATAAAAAATTGAGGTCTAATAGTCATCGATTTAAAGCATTATGTAATTTTTCCATTGGGGTCCGTCAACTTCATGTTTCTATGGATTTATCTTTGCTCGGTTTTAAATGTTCCACAGTACGACATTAAACAGATTAAATTTATTCAATATCATTTGGCTTCATAGCTCAAAAATACGTCGAAAAACAGGTATTCTGAGTGTGAGCGGGGCTGCCTTTCCACAGATTTGACTTGTAACTTCGTCTGGGTTGGTCTCCATGACGATAAAAAATTGTTTAAAGCCACACAAAGCAATATTACGTCAATAGAGAGCAGCGTTTGACGGACAAAATGCACCTTGAATATGTATTTTTTATGATATCACACATACATATTTTACTATTATGAACTAGATCTGACGTTACTATGAAATTGAAAGTTTTTCTCGAGTAGTTTTGCCTTTATGAGATTTCACTTAGCACACGGAGCTCCTAGAGTGTTCAAAACGTGCCCGATTGCGTCTCCAGCCTTGATCACTACGCCGCCACTAACATCAGACTCTTTTTAATGACAATCTTTCAGAAAATCGTCAAAAGAGCCTTGGGAGCGGCCGAGGTGGTTTAAATACCGGTCTTTTGAGGCGTCATTAGTATTTATCAAACACTTCACACGCCATTAACATTCTTCTATCAATTAGCGCTCATTTGGAGAGAAGCAGCAGACGAAGCGGGAGGGGGAGGGGCTATAGGCTGTTCAGCAAAACATATGCACAAAACGCAGTACTGTTGCTAAGTAAGTACAAATATTCATATCGTAAATGAGTATTTTTGGGCCTTTTTGGCGTAGATTTTTAAACATGTACTTGAACTTCTAATTGAGCATAATTCAAGCCATGCAATTCTATTTAGCTGCATTTAAAATAATCTAAAGTGCCAGTTTTTTCTCAATCTTGCGTATTTATTACTTTTATTTCATTTCTGGTGGAGATATTAGTTCTGTATGTTCATCTTGCAATCACACAATGACTTAAAACTCTTTGTGCACTTTTTTTTTTTCCTTACAGTGTGGACTTGCCTCAGATCTGACCTGTAACCATGGAGATAGACTGGTTTAATGCCATACTGTGCAACATTCTAGATAAAATCCAAATGGAGACAAAAGGTTACAGACCCCTTGGCAGCAATACAGCAATTATTAATTAAACAGATCAGAATTAAATTATTCTCCTCCGAGTTTATATGGAAATGATAATTCTATGTTAAGGTTCACATGGAAAACACGAAAAATCGGCTTTATTTAATTCCGCTCAACGTCTATGGCTCGGGAAGGGTTCTGATTGCACAGGGACACAAACATCTACTAAATTTACATCTACTGGAAGAAAAAACACAATCAGCAGCTACTGGCGTTTTGCTTGCTCTTTCAGATTTTTCCATTATGTGCTTTAGCTTTGTTGTTCTCCTGCTTCAACTGTTTCTAGATCTGTGTCCGCGAACCCTCCTTGTTCAAACCTTTCCACTACGTCCATGAAAAGGTTCATGTTTTCATGTTTTCTGCCATTCACTCTTCATTATTTTTTAGTTCTGACAGCTCACTTATTTAAAAAATGGTTTCGGTTTGCTCCCAGTGTGTCATCATGTCGGAAGGACGAGCCAATGCACATGTGCTGAACAACTGGAACTATATTTTTAAGCAGAATAAACCTTTCGCTGAATAAATAAAATAGGCTTTAAAATGGGAATCAACCAAACACTTCTTGAGTTTAATTCAGTCAAGTCAGAGAGTCTAAACACGGCCCTGCAACCTACGACCATAGCGTCAAGTTTGGGAATCAATTGCGAACGTCTTAATATCGTAAAAAATTTCACAGTTTAAACCCATCTTAGGCATTTCGCTTTTTCAATTACGCCAGGTTTGTGAAGTTGTAGTGTATCGTCTGCCTGATTTTCTACATTTACAATGGGTGACGTAGCAACAATGACAACATAAAATAAAAACTTGAGGTCTAATAATCATCGATTTAAAGCATTATGTAACTTTTCGATTGGGGTCCGTCAACTTCTTGTTTCTATGGATTTATCTTTGCTCGGTTTTGAATGTTCCACAGTACGACATTAAACAGATCTACCTTAAATGTATTCAATTACAGTTGGCTTTAGAGCTCAAAAATACCTAGAAAAACAGGTATTCTGACTGTGTTTAAACCTGAATAATCTGAAGTGTTTACATGGCCTTTTTAAAACTGAATTCATTTTTATTTTTATCTTTTATTCTTATTTTAACCAGTTTTAAAGCTCTTATGGAAACAGGACAAGTGTGTACTGTTACTTTTAGTTAAGTACAATCTTTTAGTGCTATTTTCAAAGCAATATCATCTCCATGGAGACAAACAGACGGTCGACCTCTACCTGCAAATTCGATGGCAGCACTTGCACGTTTTCATCCATTTGGCGATACTTTTACGCAAGTACACATTTGCAGGACTCTCCTCGCCGCCGTCTCCGTCTTGCTTCAGGTTTAATGAATTGGAACAAGCCTGTTTAATGGGAATGGGGTCTCGGCAGGGGACCCGTGCAGTGATGAGTGGAGCTTATTACCTCCAAGGCCAATTACAGGCACGATCTGTCATATAGGCTAAACCTGATGGATACTAGCACCCTCAAACGCCTCTGACCATCTGAATGCAAACAGTTTAATGCTGGGTTCCATTAGACCAAGGTCCATTGGAAAAGCGTTTAACTAAATTATCTGTTTTTTCTGAATTGTTTCGTGTTGTGGCGAAGAAGAGAGGGATTATACTAGTCCTGATGGGGAAATTGGTTTCAGTGGTTCGACAATAATGCATATTTAAAGAGCCACTGTGTCATTTTTCTTTTTCTCCATGGAGATGTTTTAGAATGTTTCACAGTATTCAGTTTAATGTTTTATTGCTCAAAAAAAAAAAAGACTTCAATAAACATTCTTACTGAGTTCATCTCTCCACAGATCTGAGCAGTAATGTTTGATGGTGGAGCGGCCTCTGTGTTTTAAGGGAGATTTAATAGAACTTTAATGCTATATCGTGGAATATTCTAGTCAAATGGAATAAACAATCGTGCACTGTTGTTGTGTTCTTGGGCAGGATACTTCACCAACCTTGCCTGATTGAATTTCCCCCGGGATCAATGAAGTATCGACGGGACAATGGCACAGACTGGCAGACACTTTCACTTCAGTCTCAGGGCAGCCGTGGCTACAGAAGGAACATCCTGCAAAGTCTGTGAAAGAAATACAATGACAGTCTGAAACACGCCATTAAATGTGTTATTTTAAAATCTACAGAGCTATAAAGAACCTTTCCTGTACAATAAAATACCAAAAAAATTACATAATGCACTTTTCTGTTTCATATATTTTTTATTCA
>JACN01000359.1:0-10335 GCA_000787155.1 Scartelaos histophorus | reverse complement strand
AAAAAAATATATATAAAAAATTAAAAAATAAAATAAAGGACCATGAACACTTGGACTGATCAGACTCTTAAAATTGCGCAGTTTAAATCAATTTTGTGTTATGTTTGGAGTTTTCAGACTTATGTTAACACTTTTTTTGTAGTTATTGCTAATGTGTGCATTGTGTCACCATGGTAACCGCTGAATATTCCTCTATAGGCATACAGGAAGCACATCCCCAACATGATGTCACTGCAAAGTATAAGTACCTGACTTACCTGATGCATTCTGAACATCGTTATTATTCACCACGATGATTTTTATGCTTTTATGCTAATGCGCACTTCCTAATTATCTGACAATGAACAGAGATAAATCCAGCACATGTCCTAATAAAATTCACAATTTAGAAGTAAGACGGTGTGCGGGGTTTATGTTGTCGGTGTTGTTGGGCTGCTCCCCGTCCTCCAACTCATCCGTTTCAAGAAATTAATGTGCGGAGTTCTCATTCTTTATCTGATTCTCGGACAATAAAAGTGTTTATAATGAGATGCAGAGAGTACACAGTGGACTTACTTTGACCTCAAGGGCTGTTATCTGTACTGGGGCAACACATTTTACTCAAATACAAGGAGAAAATGGTCTACAGCCCTTTAAGTTCAAAAAGAGGCCATCACATCTTGTTCCGTTTTTAACTTTTGTGTTGGAGTTTAATGTTTATTTTGTCCTGGTTTCCGCTCTGCCGCTCCTTCCATACAGGTGTTTGGGAAAGATAGCACAGAAAATGGAAAGAGGAAACAAAAAGCAAGCGAAACAGTTGGAGGCGACGGAGGAATTCTTAGAGAAATCCTAAATCTCCGGGGAAGGACTTGTCAAATTCTCCGGTTCAGTCGGAGTTCAGATGTATTCTTTAGCTAAGCTCTCTCTCCTCTCCCAAACACATGGTATTAACAGCTTCGGCTTAATCCCCCTTTTGTTTTGGCTTGCTATAACGAAGCTTTTATCTCATTAATTATATGATTTCACATTGGAAAATAACTGCCATAGCGTTTGCCATCTTTTTGAAGGACAACGCGAATGGAAGGCGCTGTACCACATTTTTTATTGCGTCGTAATAATGACAAAAACAAAACTAGTTTATGAGCAATTTTCACCACTTTTCAAAATCAGCGTTGAATTTTGACCCGACACTAAAGCGAACAGCATGCAAATAGTCCATTTCCATGCAAAATCAACTTTTTTTTTGCTTTCTGCCATGTTATAATGTTGTTTCCTTATCAAAAAACGTGCCCAAAGAGGTTTCCGATGTCGTCCGTGCATGTTTGCGTAATATAGCGATCTCCAGGAGCCCTTTTCGAACCCTTTTCACACAAGTCGACGTCATCCATGCTCCCACTTGACATTTCTCCATTAATACAGGAAAAAATGATACAAAACTGTACACTACGACTTCACAAACCTGATGCAATGTGTTATGATAGCATTGTGATAGCGCTCTGAAGGGGGAGTGACTTAGCGCAACAGAGGAGCGACTCAGAGCATCAAAAACGAAAGCGAAACTTGTTCATACATTGTTTTCGGCGAATATAGCATTTTCAAATTAGCGTTTAAAGAATTCTTAACGTGATAACTCGACATTCGAACGGTCGCTTTTTGACAGCGTTTTCTTTAGCTTTGACAGACGCCACATTTGAACGTTTATTCAAGTGTCTTTTGTTTGTGCAATAAACTTGGACGGTGAAATGGGGGATATAAAGTGAATGGGTGAACGCAGCACCTCAATAGTCGTGCCAGAGCGAATTGGCAGTTTTACACAGACTGATAAAGACGGAATGTAGGATTTTTAGCGTTTTTATTCCGTTCCAATTTCAGGGACTATTCACGTACCGTTTTTTTGTCAGTGTGAGTGGAAAAAAAGGTGAAATCATTGTTGTTTCTTCAAGATTTACGAGATTAAATGGTGAGTTTGGTGCCAGGCGAGACTGATATTTTGTTCCTACTTCTTCCGTCACATCTCGAGTCAGAACCAAACGTCCAATCAGATTTGTTTAATACAGTGACGCAAGTTCGTTTTAGTGTTTCGCTCATTGTTTCTGTAGAAATCTGTGATGTTTTTCTACAGGATATAAAGACGTGAGCTAAAGGAGTGTTCGGTTCTAGTCAAATGAAGCTCATCGAGGCTCATGGTAATGGGGTAAATTTGAAGCAGGGTTCTATATTAGGAATGCTTCTTTTAACTGGAACCCAAAAACATGAGGACGCTACCCCGATTATAGGCTCCCAGTTAGTTTTAGAGAAGGACGCTACCCCGATTATAGGCTCCCAGTTAGTTTTAGAGACGATTTTAAGATTTTATTGTTTTCTTTTGAAGCTTTTAATGGACCCACCCCACAATACATCCCGGATCTCATCCAAACTTGCACTTTTGCACATGCTATGAGGTCCGAGGGCTCCAGCTTCTGGACCTGGAACAGGACCTTCTTTGTGGACGACCCCAAGTTCTCGAACGCCCAAACAGTGGAACGTTTTAAGTCTCATCTTAAGACTAACTTTTACTCTCTGGCTTTTATTCATTTATCTATTTTATGATTTTGCTTTTATTTGGGTTTACTGGTTTTATCGCGTTAGGACTGGTACGACTACATTTTCGCAATTTACCTTTGAAAACTACTTGGTTTCTAAAATGTGCCATAGAAAAAAAGTGGATTTCATGAATAGGAATTGATTTACATTAAGTGAAGTTAAATAAAAACACCAGGATCATGGAAAGCAGGTTAATTTTAAGAGCATTTTAAGAGCTGTTACGAAAAGAGGAGTGACGATTTTTCAATTTAAAATGAATTGGAGCCAGAATCGATGGAGCTGGAAGCGCGCCCATGCTCACTTCCTATTTGCAACGCACCGTTTAGCAGGTCCAATTATATATATACAGTCTGTGGTCCACTGTGTTAACCTTGAATTGTTAAAGATGCACCGTGTAACCTGCTTATCTCCATGCAGATTACTGAAATTCACACAATAAGCAGGCTCACCTCACCAGAGATCTTACCTGTAACATCGCCCTGTAGCATTTCCAGCTTGTTGTCTCCATGGCGATAGATACGATCAGTGGAACATTAGGAAACGCAATAATATAAGATGGTAGATGATGGCAGACATTTTTACTACAAATTTTACAATACAAACGCAACCCATGTTCAGTTTTGTATTAAAAAAATACATTTAGGGTAAGGTTTTTTGGTCTTTTTCCTCTTTTTTAAATCGTCTTTTGTCCCCATCTCCATTGTCCCTGTTTGCTCCTGAATTTCCAATGGGACTTTTGAGCTCTGAGCCTTCATCCTGTCCTCCTCTTCTTCATCATTTTAACTCTTTGCGCCCTATATCTGTGCCATACCTCTACCTACCTGCCCCCCCAGTCTCCCCAGACCTCACTAAAGGCCTGCTGTAGCCACGGCGACAGCGCAGCAAAGGCTCATGGGAGATGTAGTGATGAAACACCTTCTGTATGTGTCTATATTCACTCACACTTGAGCTTTGGTGCGTTAGAAAGCGGCATTTGAAACAGCTGAAAACCAAAACAGAAACAGAAATCTCCTCGTTATTATGTTCATTGGAAGTTTGGACCAATCCAATCTGCCGCCGACACAATAAATCAACATCATATTCATTCCGCAAAATTGCATTATGAACATTTTATTTCTAAGTTGACAACATTTGAGATGGTTCTGCACTGCCCATAAGGTTGTTTTTGCCCTGGATGGTTCAAAAATAGCCTTTTGTAATTAAAAGTCGATGACACAACCCCATTCGAACACTCCATGTGGTTAGCTTGACATTTTAAGTTAGCGATGCATCACCCACAAACCTACAGCACCCGTGCTCCCACACAATTCTCCATAAATACACAAAAACGTAACAACCTTACTGTTAGAACTCGCCGCAGAGGACATATCAAAAACCGAAATGGGTAAATAAAGTGATAATTTAATCAAATGAATGGAATGCAAAAGGTGAATTAGCTTAAGTCGTCTAAAATATGTACGCAAAATAATTTAAACTAAGAAACAAACAGCGAGTTTTGCGTCATGTAGGTCTGCAAAGAAAACGAGACAAACTAAGGGACACGTAACGCACAACAAAACCACAAATGTCTGCAAAATAAAAATCACATAAACCTACAAAAAGAAAGGAGTGACAACTAAAATGACAGAAAAGAACTAAACTAAACTGCTGTTGCACATACGATGATGTTAGGCTAACAACGCTAAAGAGACACAGACAGAAAATGGAATAAGCTCTTTTTACACTTGTGTTCCAAACCAGGAAGATGTTTGGAAACACATGACAACTCCTGGTGGACTCTGTTGGCGGTAATAAGTCTTAAATGAGAAAATGTCCCAGTTTTCTTCATCTCCGTGTCGTTGTAGTGTTCTGTTACGTTCGGCTAATCGACAATTCCAAGCGTACCTCAGTTTGCATCATTTTATCCACTGACGCACAACTCCGAGCGCACTGGATACATGTGATTAGAAGAGACGAAGACGCCGAATTCCAGATGATTCCAAACAGCACATACGTAATCGGTCTTCATTTACTTGGGCACATTTACTTCAGTGGGTTTTATCCGAGCGAATTACACGGGAAGTGTCATCGCATGTTTCCAAACGTCTTCCTGGTTTGTGACGTAAGCGTGAATAGAGTCTGGACTGGCGACGAAGACCAGCAGCCCCGAATAGGTGGGGATGAGCTCCTTAAATGGGGAGGCGGCTACAGGTGAGGCCAGGTATACAAGTGCCCAGGGGTGTAGTGGGCTTATGTCTGATATAAAAAATATAACAAATATAAAATAGCCTACAACTTAAATCACAAACCAGAGCTAAGGCATTGGTGAAAACAACCTGCACAGGCTTCAGATGTCTCCAGTACTGTCCTGTAGTGACATGAGTTCATTTTCAATATCGTGCAGCCCTAACCAGGACTGAACCAGGAGGACAAAAGCAGGACTAAACTGGGACTAAAATAGGACTAAATCAGGTCTAAACCAGAACTGAAGCATGACCCATAGGTGCGCCCAGATAGACCGTCGGGTGATCGTACTAGAAAGTGTCCACGGGTTTAAACACAGCTGTTGCCCAATCGCACTTTGCGGACAACCTGCTCAATGGACTCTGGGTTCTCGCTCTTGCTCTCAAGTCCTAGTTAGTTCTGGTTTAGACTTGGGTTAGTTCTGGTGCAGTAGGTTTGGTTGATGATGTTGCAAACCCCACTTAAAAAATCCCCACTGCACCAGCCCAAGTCCCCACCAACCAGCGACCAGAATGCAGCAGCCAACCAGGTCCAGGCAGGAGAGTAAAGCACCAATCGAACAAAATCTATAGGGACGAGCAAAGAAATTCAACAAAGACAAAACAAGGCAGAGAACTGAAGACTTCGGCCGTAACGAGCCTAATGCGACGTGAGTAGTTTCATTAACGAGACGCACGCTGATTGTGTTGTGATTCAAAAATGTCAAAAACAAAAGTGCACTGCAAAAATTGGAGGGTTAACATTTCAGAGTAAAATATTTCAGAGGGACTGTTATTTTAACTATTTGAAAGTTAAATGGGGGTTTGAGTTGGTGTTGATATGTCTGAAGTTAATTCAACTTCCCTTAGTGTTAATTTAGCACCTCCAAGTTAAATGGGGGTTTGAGTTGGTGTTGATATGTCTGAAGTTAATTCAACTTCCCTTAGTGTTAATTTAGCACCTCCCACCACTTCAAACCCCCATGACAGAAGACCAGTTTTAACCAGTTTTGAACATTATTTTCGTTAATTTAAAATTAAATTAAGTGTAAAACGGAACATCTATGTGTGTTATTTTGCTAAATCAAGATAACTCTACAAAGTGTTATGTTTTGCTAAATCAAGATAACCCTACAAAGTGTTATTGGTTTATTCTCAAAATGTAAAAAAGTAATATACATATAACTCTTGATTTTGGGGTTAAACAGCAACTTTAGTCCAGCGTTACTTAATTAAAAATGTTAGATTAACTCTAGAACAGATTGGACTCATGTAAACTGAGAAAATGAAAATGTGAAAATTGATTCTGTGAGAGTCAGTTTTAACACTCCACTTTTTGCTGTTTTAAGCTGTTTTCATCAAATTTAGGGATTTTCAAAACAATAAAAAGTAAAAATCTAAATCTTGTATGTGTTAGCAGTGGACACCCCATCGAAATAAAAGAACGTCTCTTTTAACTTTCAATACCTGCTCCCAAACCTGACCCTGGTCCCACTGGGTTATATTAGTGTAAAAAAGATGCTGTTAAAGTGTTTGCAGCCTCTCTTAGTCTTGGTCGGCTTCTTTCTATTTTTAAAAAAGGGGGAGCACGAGGAGGAGAAAACCCCTGGGATTTTAAATAAAAAGAAGAAAAGAAAAAGAGGAGGGGAGGGAGGAAGAGAAGAAAAGAAGAGCTTAAAGGCTTAGTCCGATTTAGAGAGGGGTCGTTTTAAACTGTAGAACCGAGAAAGAGAGAGAGAGGAAAGAGAGTCTTAAAGGAGAGAGAGAGAGAGGGAGGATGATGGAGAGATGAAGAAAAGAGAGGGAAGAAAGACTGAGAAGAATTGGTGTAGAGAAGCAGGGAAGGTATAGAGGAGAAAGAGGAGAGGGAAAGGAAAGATGGAGGGATAGAGAGATTGCAGGAGAGGCAGCGAGAAGAAAAAGAAAAAAGAAAGGAAAAGAGAAGGAGAAGAAAAAGATAGAGAGCGAAGAGACAGCAGAGAAGGTAGAAATGAGGAGGAGAGAGGGACAAGAAACGTCTTAATAGCTGCATATCCATTTCACACATTGCAGTTACGTGTCTTGCTCAAGGACAAAACCGCGGTAAGTAGCTGTAGTTGTGTCGCTATAGCTGGGATTGAACTTCCAACCTTTTGACGACCTCTGCATCGATTAGAGTCAAACTTTTCAGTGTTGAACGAGTTGAGTTTTTTAAGCTAAACTAAAAACATGATAAAATGTGTCACACCCAGCGGGAATAGCACCCTCGGTAACAGCGTGTTAATTATTAAAGAAATCTTCTGGTCATAAAAGATAAGAGCTCTGACCGTTCGCTGAACTGCTCAAACTCCCATCGAAAATTACAGATTTCGCACAAAGACGAGCGGGACTTGTTTAATCTCTGTCGTATTTTAAGCCGTTGCGACATAAAAGAGGCGTTCGCCCGTTCAGCTTCACCAGAGCTGAGACGAGAGCCAAGGAGAAGTGTCTTGCCCAAGGACGGCTGAGTGCAACAGGTAAACTTCAGACTTGTATTATTCAGAGGTGAAGCAGTACTTTACAAACGCAAGGAAAACTCTTTAAGATGCTGATTTCAAGTTTAAGTTTTGCCGCAGCAACATTTCCGCGGCTCATCTCAGTCCATTTGTGTCTCAGGTCAGTTTCAGCAGGTCAGTCAAAGGTCTCAGTGCAGATTATGGTCAGGGAGGGTCAGGAGATCCTGTGGAAGAGCCAAAAGTGCCCCCCTCCTCTGTGTCTTGCAGCATCACACAGTGTCCAGGGGCCCCCAGGTGAAGACACCAGGAAAGGCCTCGTTCTTACTCTGCTCTGGTGTTTCAGTTGGTGATGAAATAGTTCTTTCCCTCAAAGTGTTTCCTCTAGAAGGTGTCTCATACAGCTCTGGAGGAAAAAAAGAAAAGAAAAAGAGACCACTGCATTTTTTTTTCCTAAAATGAGGAAAAGAGGAAAAGGATAAAAATAGTGATGGGCAAATGAGATGGAGCTCCGGAGCACTGCCTCAGAGCTCGTCTCGCAGCAGCCGCTCACGTGACCAAAGTGTGGAAGTTTCGGTCCCTCCCCCTAATGTCAATTGCTTCAGAGTATCGAAGCGTTTCATTGGTTCAGCGAATGTTCCGCTCTGTGATTGGTTCAGAGAGCGGACTTCAGCGGACCTCCGTGGTTTGACAAGTGCTAAACTGCTACAGTATAAAAGATGCACCAATATTTCTTGAAAATGTTTGGTAGTGAGGAGTATTGTGTGACGTTAGTGGTAATTTTGGTGACTTTGTTTCATTTTCGATGGCATCTACAAGTGGAAAAAAGCGATCCATGGTTTGGGATCACTTTGACAGAATATAAGGTTCCCAAATCATGGGTTGCGTGCTGGTTTGCAATGTCCACTAGAGGTGTGTTTTCTCCAATTCAATTTATTTTTGTATAGCCCAAAATCACAACAACAGTTATCTCGACGGGCTTCACAAAATTGTTAAATTAGCAAACAGAGATGTCAGAGAATGAAGCAGAATAAGAAAAATAATAATAATAATTAAATAATAATTCAAAAATACAGAATGTCCAACAACAAGCAGGTAAATGGATAATTGTCCCAGCATCTCCTGTCCTTAGACCCTCCTTCTCCGGCAAGGAAAAGCTTGGAAAAAAAACAGTGGGAACAAAACTGAGAAACCTCGAGGAGAACCACAGTGAAGGAGAGATCCAACAATACTGACAATACTGTGACTGAGGTGTCAGTGCTTCACGAGGCTCCATTCGCCCACTAGATAAAAACCACTGCTGTGTTCATGAACGCTGTGATATGGTGTCACTATCAGATAGTCTTTAACTTTATGTTACATTCAGCATTTACAGTATTTTAGGAATTGGCATTAGCATTAGGTTCCGTGCTGTTATTCCGACATGCTGCTATTTACACATTGACGTTTATTTGTGGGAGTAGCGGCATGAACGTTATTTTTATCGGCACTTTACGATGGTCACAGAGGAGATCAGACAGCAGGAAAATGTCCAAAGTGAAAGCTGTGGGGAACAGTTACACATTTAAAAAAAAAGAGCATTCGGGAAAATATCGAATTTGAAATGGAGGCTGCATGGGCGCTTCATTCTTCATTCATCTGTGGAGAACACCGTGTAGCCTAAAGCTCAATGAGATGACACTTACACAGTCCAAAAACACACATTTGACTACGTACATATGGCCATGAAATCTGATTCTACATTAGACTCCTGCTTCTTCTGACCAAATCAATCCAGCTTGGCTACGCATTGCAATTCGGACACTCCACCGCACTGTTCCAGAACACGTAAGAAACTTTGTCAGGGTAGACTATCGCAAAAAAATGGAATAGCGATACTAAAAAGTGTGGGAAACTCCTAAATAGAGGCATGTCGGAATGAATGATGTCGGCGGATCCCACGAACACGTACCGTTCCGAAAGCAGAAGTGCCGCCGGTGAAGTTTCCCCCACGAGTTTTCAACGTGCTGTCAGTGACGTCCACCCACAGTCCACGCTCTGATCTGTCAGGATTTATGGATTTTAACTCCGTTCTGCTTAAACCCCGGAAGGATTACAGCGAAAACGGCTACACTGACCATCTCTGACTGGAACGAGCGAGCTCCCGTTGTGTAGAGAGTCAAGTGAACGTGCGTATTACCTTATTTCTGTGAGGTATTGATACTTCGCACTCTGTCTTGAACCTCTGTGGGGGTCTTGAAGCTCTATTACTTGAGTTAGGCTTAAATCTGAGTTTTCTTTAACATCATTTGAACAAAAAGAACTTAATTAGCTGGAATTACAACAGATGAGCTGTAGGGCTGCACGATATTGAAAATGAATGCAATATGCGATACGGGTGTCAAGCATTGCGATAACGATATTATTGCGATATTTTCTTTTAACCTAAAAAAAACTGCGACTGTACCTGCGTAACATTGGTTGCTGAAGTTTTTGACTGAATAAAATCACTGTATAGCTCCCTGTGGTTGCGTTCGAGGTGGCTGTGTAAGTTCGTCGTGTTTCCTCTCGACGTTGCGATAACTTTCCGGCACGACTTGCGCAGCACTTGCGTCTGTGACACGTCGTCCCGTCTGAAGCCAAAGTCCCAAATTCCGGAGCTGCTGTGCTTTTTAGGCACAAGTTGTTGGCTGTTGTCGTCTTCACTGACTTCTTCATTACCCGCCATGGTGACTGTAGTGTTTTCCCGTCATGCACTGCGAGTCCACGCGCTCGCTCTAGCTAGCAAAACATTACGTTTAAGGGCGCGTCGGAATTGTGAACTCCAGAACGCAATAAACTCACGATTTACACATAAAACAATTTAAAAATATCATCGCATCTTTGCGATGTGGATATTGCACGTGCTATTATCGCGATGATGATATTTTTTCGATATATTGTGCAGCCCTAATGAGCTGATTTGTGCTGTTAAAAAGTCCCTTTCACGTAATGTTACAGTCACAAGAAAGTTTTTCAGGACCATAAACGCTCGTATTGATCAGAAGTTCATTTTGTGTTTTATTTAGTGGTTCCCAGACCATGTGAACAATTTCTTGGCAGTTTGCTAATGTAAACATGCC
>JACN01053315.1:0-14175 GCA_000787155.1 Scartelaos histophorus | reverse complement strand
TACAATAATATACAATAATATACAATACTATACAATGAAACATTATCTTTTGTATATTGTATATTGTATATTTGTATATTATAATAATGAAAATCTATATAATCTATATAATGAAAATCTTTTGTCCCTAGAGTTATCCAGCTTTACAATCTATCAATTAAGGACAAGGACAAATACACTGACTTTTCTGCGTAGATTTAGTTCTACAATTTTATTTTATTCTATTTTTATTTTTAATATTTTTGAACAAGACAGAGCAAACCTGGTACATGAATTTCCCATTGGGGATAAATAAAGTTTATGTCTATGTCTATGTCTATGTCTGTTATTTTGCTTAAAAAGAACCCGAATTGGAGAAGGTGTAAATAAGCATTTGTTTCAGCCGACTCCTTTTGGCCTATGTATGCTTCTATGTACACTTGTGATGTAAACTAAATGTAAAGAAAGCCCAAATAAGTCAAATAAAATAAGCCAAACAAAGAAAGAATCAGACTTAAATATTATCAGATAAATATTTACCAATGTATTGCCTTATAACGACAAGCACGATTCAGTTCAAACTAATAAGGTTTCTGTTTAACCAAGTGCTGATAAGACGACAGGGTATTTTCATTTAGATGGAAGTGTGTAGGATTCTATTGACAGAACAAACACTATAGTTTTACAATATACACATATATGGTATAGATACACAGTGGGAAAACGTTTAGACCAATCATAAGGTAGAAATCAGATCACATGACCTTCATTGTGAACGTTGGAACTTCTAAGATTAGACTGAGAATCATAAAGTTAATCCAAATAAATCTTGGTTAGTAATTCTTGCATGTTGACTGAAAGAATTTACATCCTTTTCAATTTGCCAGCAAGAAAATTTTGAGATAAAGTAGAAACAAAAGTATAACATTCTTAAGTCACTTTTACAACACAGCAAGTACTACATGTTATACCTTCAACAAAAGTCAAATATGTTTCTGGCTTTTGATTAACTAGTCATTTCAAAACACACAAAGAAGTGAAGTGCCCTCTTAATTTATGCACTTTCTAGGAAACCAGGCTATAAAGAGGGCGGGATGTGTGGTTAACCTTAAAATGTGTATCAACATTCAGCATTTAACTTCCACTTCCCAGGGTTCCCAAGTTTTTAATTGGTTTATATGGTATTTCAAAATGACAGCCATAAAAATGTCAATATAAAAGAACAATTATAAATATGATATACTTTTTAAATAAAAGTATCTGTTATTATTTCATTTTATTTCATAATAAATTATCAATATCATTCAAAGGACTTAACAGCGGAGTCAGTGTTATAGAAGCAGGCAATAGTGAGTTTGTATGCCCAGTATGCAGCAAACTTACTTTATCTGACCAAATCATGTAAAATGACATTTACAGCCCCTATTACAGTAGTAGTAAAATAAGATTAGTAAGTAAGTTAAATTATTATACTATATTTTCAAGGTATTTTTAGAACAGTCAGAAAATTGCAGTGGAAAAACATGGTATCAGTGCAGTGCATAAACAGACTCTCTCTATGCGTCCTCATGACTAATCCAGAAACAAGTGTAACTGAATTCACTCAACAGATTTCAGTACAATTCGAATGATGAAATAAGAGATAAAACACAGCCAACTTCCATGGTATAACATTCATATAACACTGAATGACCTAAGAAAGAAGAACTCACCTGCAAACTTCATACAAATCGGGAAGAAGAAAAAAAAACACTGGATTATAAAGGTCACATTGATTGATCTTGTAGCAATATAATCAGAGTTTGGTCTGGGAAAAAAAAGCACCTTAGACTAAACAGAAAGCAGTCGCTGCCCAGTGTCTATTTAACAATACTTCCTCTGCCTGAGCTCCACACTTGCTCCTCTCAAATTGCCATGTAGCCCCATCCACTAGTTACTATTTTTACTTTTCTCTCTCTCACAGTCTCTTTCTCTATCTGTCAATCTCGCCAGCCCAGGTGCTGAATAATTAACCACAGACTCTGGCCCCTCCCATCACATCAGGTACAACATGGCAAAAGACAGTGTGGTCAAAGTATGTCAAACTACCACCTCTCCAGTGTATCAAAGTGGCTTAGATTTGAGGAATGCTTAATGATGACTTGCATGTTGTATTGAAGTCAGATGCATTCTAAATAGAACATAAGGTTAGCATTGTGACAGAGACCGTGGGTGTTTATTGTTCACAGTTAATTATTGATGCAGGGCGTTCGCTTTGAGATAAAAGGACTCTCAAATCAGCAGACAGCTCATGTCCTGTATGATGTGTAAAATTGAGTTTTGTCTATACAATAAATGTGTCAGGCTTGTACTGTACTGACAATAACACAGTATGGAGAGCCATAGCTGCCGGAATTGGGTTTGAGGAGCATAGAAAAATAGACATAAATTGTGTTCAAATATAAGAATATCTTTATTATAATTTAGATCTGATACAATTGACAAGTTGACAGTACATATTGACTCATTTTGAATGCTCTTGGACTCAAGTTCATTAGTGAGGTATAAAATAATGTGAACTATGCAAAAATACAATATTCCAACTATGAATAAGAAGCATAAACTGCATCAGAGCAAAAAACAGTGCAATATGGTATAACTTATTGTATATCCTTCATATAAATACATCCCCCCTTCACTGGAAACTATTTTTCCATAGGAATGTGTAAAAAACAAATATACATAAACTTGCGAGCTATTGAACAGTGCACAACAAAGTGGTGATTGAGTTTCACATTTAAGCTTTCTAGTGATATTCTGCCAACTAAAAACTAATTTAGACATGTAAAACCTAAATTATACATAGGGGGTTCATTTAATAATGCATATCGGAATGCCAACCACTACATTATTTTTAAGACATTAGATGCATTTTCTTATCATCTCCTAAGCATGGTGTAACATTATACATTTTACTCAGTACATTCAATTTCAAGTTAACCTGTTGGTGGTGAATTCTTGAGGTAGGCAGCAATGAAAGTTATGTGAAATTATACACCGTGCATCATAATTATTGATTGAATAGCTGCTGCTGCTGCTGCTACTACTACTAATAATATATTTTTTCACAATGCAAACAGTGGAAAGATAATGTGCGCTCACAGCATATTCACAGCACCAAACTAACAGAATAATGAAATCATTAACTGATCAAGACTTCTTTTATGCCACATGCTTCCTTCAGGTCCTCCGGATGTTCAAACACGGCTTGTGTAAACTGTCCAAAGAGGTGCTCCATGTAGCCCTCACTCCTTGGAAACACGCCCTGCATGAAAGCAATGTGCCCACCATGATTGGTCACCAGAAGAGCCACATTCGGGAGCCGCTGCACCATGGCCAGGGGAAAGGCTGTGAGAAAATACAGTAAATTCCGACAATATTCAGAGATTTGTATTTAAAATTGAATTTAAAAATGCTATTGCATATTGGTCATTAAACTCTTTTTGACATCTTGGAAGAAGTGACTTTGAAGTTCTATGCTCCCACTAATAAGTCACCATTCAAAAACCGAGGAACTCACCATGCTGTGGGGAGAAAGGGTCGTCTGCAGCATTGAGACACAGGATGGGAACAGTTGTATTGTGAAGTTTAAAGGCAGGACTGGCATCTCGATAGTAGTCTTCACAGGACTTGTAACCAAAAAGTTGAGTGGTGAAACGCTCATCAAATTCTCTGAGGCTACGTGCCTAGGGGCAGAGAATTAAAAAATATTATTATATCATTCATTATGATTCACAAAATAAAATGTTTGTTTTTTGGTAAATAAGTACCTTTACGACATAGTCAACATCCACCACTTTTTGTAGAACATTTCTGTGTCTGTGGAGAATGCATAAAATTACTCATTAAAGTTTATAAAACTACATGAAGAAAAAAAAAGATGTGATATGATATTTGACCTAATGACAGCTTCACAAAGGCCTCGTGCCAGGTGTCTGTTGAAAAGCAGTAAGTTGAGCGGCTCCTCCATTGAATCACATGACTTCTGTACATCCCATGGAACAGAAATGGTAAAACCAGCCTCCAGTCCAGACTTAGCTTGTTTGTTTGCAAGGTAGTTTAACAGTATTATTCTGTCAAAGGCAAAATATACAAAACATACAACCTTATGATCACAAAGCCAGAACATACATCTGTGAAGACAGTCATCTAGGTCAGCGGTCCCCAACCCCCGGGCCGTGGACCGGTACTGGTCCTTGGGTCATTTGGTACCGGGCCGCACAGAAAATTTTGAAAAATGACCCGATTCTCTGTTACATCCGTCTATGCCACTCTTGATGCAGGTCAAGGCGCTCTTCTCAGTCACCGCTAAAATAAAACCCAGGAGGCAAAATGGGTCAAGGCGCTCTTCTCAGTCACCGCTAAAATAAAACCCAGGAGCAGCAAAATGAGTAAAAAACGTCTTTGGAAAGTTTCTTTGCAAAGGGGAAAAGGCCCAGCCAGGAGACAGAAGAGGAGCCTAGGACTTCCAAGAAAAAGAAAGCTACATTTAATAGACAATATCAGGAGTCCTACTTAAAATACGGATTTATCCCAACAGGAGATTCGCACGCACCAAGCCCGCTCTGCATAAAAAGCAGAGGACGTTACACACATCGTGATTCATGTTTATTATTATGTTTAGAAAATACCACAGTTTTCATGCAAGTCATATCATATTATTTTGTTGTATTTATCAGCCACACCTTAAACACCGGCCCGTGAAAATACTGTCTGACATTAAACTGGTCCGTGGGGCAAAAAAGGTTGGGGACCGCTGGACTAGCTCATAACATTAAAAACAGACACATAATATACTCTAGGAGATTTTTTTTTCTTTGCGTTATACAGATCGTTAGTAAACTCACCCTCCCATAGATACACCAGCACCAAGCAGAGGTGAGTTTGGAAAAAGTCCTTTTACATGCTGCACCGCATATTCAAGATCAGAGGTACTGGCTGCGCAGTAAGTGACAGGTGTCTAAGGTAAGCAGAGAGGTACAAGTGAACACGAGTAAGGAGTTTGATAAAGAAAATGAAAGGCATGAAAGGCACTTACAAGTAACTCCTCCTCTCCAAAGCCTCGGTAGTGGAAAACCACACACCTAAAATAAATAACAGAATAACATTTACTGATTATTTGTCCAAATAATTTCAGGAATGTTTTTTCTTGACCAACCTGTAGCCCCGGATGGCAGCCTGGCGAATAGCATGAAGTACATAGGGCTGTTTGCTGTTTCCAGTCAGACCTGGTAAGAACAGCACTGTGGGGCGAGTGGAAGAGTCGGGGTAGGCAGTGCTGGAGTGATTGTCCACCCAGTCAAGAGAAATTTGTCCTCCGTCAACAGTGCGCACTAACTCACTAAAACATAACAGAAACAGACAGTACTTTCAGTAAAAGAAGAGCAATTCCACATGAAGTAAATGATCCAAAAAGTGGTGAGTTTACTTACTTGCGATAATTGATGGTGGGCCTGCTCTTGAGGAAGGCATTTGCTAGAGTTTGAAGTCGCCCCCCCCAGCACCAAGGAGTGGGTCTGAAGTGCTCAGCCACCACTGGACAATGTTTATGAAGGAAGGTCCCAAAGGCCTCGCTACACACTAAGGCTGGCCTCTGAAAAAAGATAGCAAGCTCTATGTTAAGGTAGTTTTCTACATCAGAAATATTTACAGAAACTAGACAAAAAACTATTTATCTTTGATCTATGTTATAATGCTGTTTACTCATCTCAAACATACTTGTAGTTGTTTTGTTCCATTCATACGTTTAACACATAAACCCTGAGTTTGTCTTTTAAACAGAAAGCACTCTGTTCCACCCTGTGATGTCATGTAGTAATACACAAAATGTGTTTATAAATTCCATACACCTTCACTAGAAGCATTTACATGACTTGGCAGTCTCTAGTGAACAAACTTGAACTTGAACTAACATGAAAACTATCAATACATGACATCACAAAATGGAACAGAGCATTTTGACCTTTGGAGATGCAGACAGACTAAAAATGCAGGATTACTCAGACATGTGCGAATCTAACAAAACACAACTCCAAGTATTTTTTTGATGCAGTAACATCATATAACGTAAAGCTCACCAGTCAATTTTATGCATAGATCCTTTAAAGGTGCATTATGTGCACTATGTAACTTTTCTGTTGAATGGATGGAGATGTTATAGTGTTATCTATCTAGAATGTTCCACAGTATGACATTAAATTTATCTCCATCTCATGGAGTAGATTACTCTATCAGGGAAAGACCCCACTCACAGTACGAGTGCATAATAGATGCAAAAGAGAACACATTAATGTTTTACTGTGGAATAGTCCAGGTAAAGCAATAAATCCACCATGGAGACAAGCAGGTGACGGACCAATAAAGTTACGTGGTGCACCTGTAACAAACAGTAACAACCCTCAAACATCAACTATTCCCCTGTGTCATGTTCACCATTTAACCCAACCCCAGATTCAACTGTGATCTATAAGTTAACTATAAAGTGCTGGTCTTCGGGTAGATCCCCGGAAGTGACTGACCTGGCACTTGCGGCCCCACAGTAACAGTGTGGCCGTGACGGAACAGAGCAGCACCGTGTAAGGTCGGGTTACACACGCCCAGCATATTCTCCAGAACTCCCAGTGACACAGAAACATGACATAAACCTGCAGGACTACACCGACACGGGCATGAACTGAAATAAGGCTAACAGCGGTAACAGCGGCGACGGCTTGGACAGACTGGAGGTGACGGTGCTGTTATGTACTCGAGGATGACCCATAACCTGCCTTCATCATAACCACCGCCTAATCTTCTCTCGCCTCCCCTCACTGCGGCGTCCCATTGGCTCCGATAACCTCCTCCCGGGATGTGACAAGAACCGGATTGTGCATCGGCTCTTTCACATTTCCAAGGGACGAGTGGATTACAGCATTGAAGCGCTGTAAAGTCCTGTACGCAAATCCGATGAATGGGTAATCCACTGCGCATGCGTGTGTCATGTTCTGCTTTGTCAAACGAGCGACATCTAGTGGAGCGGAGAATTTAGGTACTTTTGGATCACCCTTATGCATAGTCCTTTTATACGGTCTATGTCCTTATGTCATAGATAACCCTATGTCATCTTATCATTATTTCAACTTTGCACTCTTGTCCATATGACCTCTTCTTTACATCTATATGTTTGATATATTTGTTTAACTATATTTCTATATTTTATTTTAATTGTTTAGATAAATTTGTATAATTATGCCTTGTTTGGCACCAGTCTCTCTCTCTTTTTTTTTAAATAGTATATTATATATTATATATTTTTACTTCTATGTTTTGTGATGTGTGAGCAACTATGTCGAAATAATTTCTCTTGTGGATCAGTAAAGTTTGTCAAAGTCTACAATGCTAAGGGCTTATTTCTTTTGCTAATAAATATGTAGATTATCTGTTAATCCATGCAGTATTATACTGTACTATTTTAGGAAAAAAGGAAAAAACAAATCACCCAGACCAACAACACATAAAACAGACTTTTGTATTTGTGTTTTATTTATTATAATTCATCATTTCAAATATTGACTAAGCATTATTTATCTTTGTAATTGGCCTCTTAGAACAATAGATTCTTAAATCAATGTTAGCTTTCTCAAAAGCTTTCTCTTCTATCGTGGCATACCTGCAACTATCTCAGATTCAATACCACATTCATCATGTCCACGTTTGATCTTGAAGTAACCTGAAAGATTTAAATGCCCAATTTTTAAAAAAAATCTGCTCACAATAATGAAAGTTATATCTTTATATTTTGATTTTTTTACCTTTATCACCCCAGTCCTCATTCCAAGAGTTTGCTACCAGCCAGTAGGGGGTGCCCTGCTCCACTCCCCAGCCCAGTACTTTGACAGCGTGACCACCGAGCATTTCTCCTGTTACATGCTGGTACACACCTGACACAATACACACCAGTAATGACTAGTGTGTACTGTATTACAAAGTTAGAACTGTGTTCCATTAGACCTACCGGATTTGTATTGGAGAAAATCAGCATAGACATAGAAGGCAGCTTCTACTGGTCCATTCTTGTACAGCTCAGTCTTGATTTGGTCCTCATTGCTGGGGACATTGTATGTGTGTCCGCCTGACAAACAGTAGAGGGTTTCAAAATCCAATATAAAAGCCTCTTTTAAAAGATACAGCAAGTCTAATTGTTTTTACCAAAGTGCTTGTCCTTGGGATAGGAGAGAGGGTATCCACTGATACACTGCTCCACACATTTTGGGGTCTCTGTCTCACCTTGGCAGGGAGGCCTTGAGCCATTTACGTGATGCTCACAGGGAGCAATAGTGTAGGGTCGACATCCTATTAACATCTTTTATTAATTTAACCCATTTAAATTAGTTTCATGTATGCCAAACCTATGTGTAGTCTATGACGTGTACCTACCCACTTTGGAGTTATACAAGCCTCCTGTAACCAGTCCATTCTTTGCCCAGTAATCCCAGGCAGCAGAGGGATAACCACCATAACATCTTGATTCATATTGACAAAAATTACAGCAGGAAATAAAACAAAATGTGTTAACTGTATTCATTCTCTTCAGACTACTAACCCCATGCCACAGTCAGCACAGCAGGTTAGGAGGTCCTCTGCTGAAATCTGCACTGTCACCTTCCCATCACTCAGAATGCAGATGCGGTCTGACATGGCCTCCACTGCACCAAAGGCCTAAGAAAAAGGAAAGTTGTATCATCTATCTAGTTTTCTTCTTATCATATTTGGAAAGCTTTTTATATAGAGCATAATTATACAGTACATTTGGTCTATTAAACACACATTTTATGGATCCACAAGAGAAATCACTTGGTCAAACAATTACAGGACAAATATTCAGATTGTAGAATATACAAAAAAAAACATAACACAAGCAAATAAATAAATAATACTAGTTGCTGAGGATGGGAGTAATGTGAAACGATGATTGCGTTCACTGTTTTATGTTAAATCTTTGTTGCCTGAATAGTTATTGAATTAAGGACACAAAGGACATAAAAAGACACATTTAACACTGCATTGCATCTGTCCTAATAATAACAATATTGTACGATGATAACATTTACCCAGCAGGATCCACAATTTCCTTGGTCTCGAATCTGTGCAATGGTGGGACAGTTAGGCCACTGCTCACGGGCATCAAAACTATCAGGAAGTTGTATGTTCTCAGTGTTGTGAAAGCTGTGATAAATAATACAATGTTATTTTAGTTAAATAGCCAAGGCACACCTGCTAGTGTTACTTGTTAGAATCTGTCGACTTACACTTGTGGCAACTTGGGTCCATTCATAATAGTCCCACATAAAGCTTTATAGTAGGAAACATCAACATTATCAAAGTTATGTCCAGCCTGAAGAGAAAATTCAGTTCAATGGAGGATTGAAATTGGAACAAAAGATGCACGTTATGAATGTGTATATTTAGTGCATTTACTTACTGTCCATGTAGTGTTGGCTTTATTCACAAAATCAACAATCTCCAAAGGGGATAGAGGGTGAGCATGAGTCCACGTGACAAAAAGTGTCACTAACCCCAGGCACAGAGTCATTAGACAATTCATTCTAAAACAATGTAAAAACAAGTTGTTTTTGACTATGTCCATAATTGTACAAAGTAAAAAAATATATATATACAATGAGCTGTGTGAGTATTTGAAAGCCTTACCTGTCTTCTTGTGCGACTGTGCAGTGTCTTTGGTGTGTCCTATTTAGGCTGCATAAAACAGCTGCCCTTGTCATTTTTTAAGCTTTTATAGCCCAATAGTTATGAGATCACATGCCTGTGAAGCACACTGTACACTGTAATAATCTTGTGACTGAGTAATTCAAATGCTCACAGGTGATTTAATGTGACAACAATCATGGACAGACAACTGATAAACAATTGTACCAAGACGCACAGGGCCTCTGCTGTCCCAGGACATACAACCATGATAAAGGTAACATCAGGCTGGGGCCCTGTGATGGGGCTATATCTCCAGTTACACCACTTAGACGGGGTTAAAATCAGGGAAATTTAATTCACATTCCCTGTAAGAAGATGACTTTCACTTTTACTGAAATTAATCTGAAACTTGCTGTGCTCATGCTGAGGACTGCTGACTATGTAGATTATAGAGGGTGACTGTATTAGCAAAATTTTGAAAAAAAATCCCCATTACTAAATAATGGAAACTCATATGATGAATACACCCCAAATAAAAACCTATGTGTAACCAAATTATCTCTAAAAATGCACACACACCTCAATCCTTTATGTGTTCCAGTTATAAATTTGAAGCTGGGAGGGGCGGATTCCTCTAGCGCTGCACGACCTCTGTGTTTTGTCCAGCCATGTTTCAGTTAAAAAAAAGTTGAGATTGAAAGAAGAAATAAAATCATTAATTAAACATTATTTGCTACATAAAGATCTGACATTGAGCAAGTTTCAGATTAGTTTCAGGAAGGCTGGATGTTATCTTATTACAGGGAAGTTGAACTAGTGTCATCTGCATAGTTCACATAGGACACATTATTGCTGCATATCAACTTGCCTAATGGCAGCATTCATTACAAAGGGTGTAAATATTTCAAATGTCAATGTGGTTGATGTTGCTCTGTCTGATCGCTTCTGTATCCTCCATTGTCATTATGAAATTTACAGAGAAAACATACATATGTACAACCACAGTTTGGGTAGAACAAGAGAGGTACTTTTCGGACATTGCAGTAACAATTCTCGTGTCATCTTTTCAGCAATGAACAGATTAACGAACCCTCCAGCTCCACTGCCTTTAGCACTAATTTTCACATATAAGTGCAAAGAGTTGGCAGTATTCTTTAATGACAAAGTTCAGGGCATGAAAAATCCCATCAGTCCCACTGCACAAATAACCAACATGCAGCCACAGAGACACTTACAGCTGATTCACTTTGCACCTGTAACTGACAAAACTGACACAGAGATCTATGGGGTGCCATTTGTAAAGCGGCTCATGCTGAAAAAACCTTAAACATTTTTGTGATATTTAGCTTTAAACAATGTTCAAAAAACAGGTGTGAAAAATTTAAAGCAATATTTGTCAACTTGAAGAAAATAGTTAATACATAGTTAAATATTACACCTAAATGTTAAATGTAAAATATAAATGTTAAATCTAAATGTAAATGTTAAATTGAAATCTAAATGTTAAATCGACACATTCAATCTGAACATAAATGTTAAATATAAATTATAAATATAAATGTTAAATGTAAATGTTTTGGGTGAAACTAAATATTTAGCTAATATGCAAACTGCACCCCCTAGTGGCGAGAGGGAGCTAAAAAATATATTAAAATATTTTGCACAGTTTATAAATTCAAACAGGAAATGTAGAAACGAAGAGAATTTTATGCTGTTATAAAGCACCTTATTCACATTAAGTTAAATGTCTTTCACATTGTGACCATCCATTACACACACACTTGTGATGTGATATTGTTTGCTCACCTTCCGTGTGGGGAAACATCCATCCTTCCATTTTCTCCCGCTCAATCCGGCTGGGTCGTGGGGGCAGCAGATGATGATGATGATGATGATGATGATGATGCCTACATGAGTGAAACGGGCGGCGCGATCAGCAAGTAAGCGCTGAAAATGTAATTTCCATGCATGTTTAGGCCTAAAAATAATTAGCTTAAAATATAAATACGTATAATAGCCTGCCTGTGTCAAAATCACCCAATATATTCATAAAGAATGTATAAACTGCTAAATATTTTAATTTATTATTTTTTTTTTTTTATCTCCCTCTCGCCACTAGGGGGTGACAAGCAAGCAACCCTTCTCCCTTATCCTGGAGCTTTTATTTTAGTAGATTTTAAATTTGCATATTAGCTATTTAGTTCCACCCAAAACATTTAAATGTAACATTTATTTGTATCATTTATATTTAACATTTAGATTTATTTTAAATATTTAGATTTTACATTTACATTTAGATTTAGATATAACATTAAGATTAAGATTTAACATTTAGCATTTAGGTGTAATATTTAATATTTATATTTAACTATTTACATTTTCTCCAAGTTGACAAATATTGCTTTAAATGTCCAAAAAAGATTTTCACAGCTATTTTTTGAACATTGTTTGAAGCTAAATATCACAAAAATTATACAAACGGCGCCCTATAGAGATCGAGTTCATCTATATGCTGCCTCGACGTTTTAACAATTAGATTTCTAAAGTCTGTCCTCAACAGTTTGCTTTCACCACTCACACTCATAGTGAACAAGTCACATCCGTCTGGAACATTTCCAAGAACTTTGAAAACTGCAGTCATTAAGCCTCTTAAAGAAGAGCAGTCTTGATGCCACAGTACTGAACATTTTCTGATCCATCTCAAATCTGTTGTATTTTGGCAACGTCCTTGAAAAAGCTGTTTACCAACAGCTTACAACAGCTTCCAAATGAATATCTCCTTTGATGTTTTCCAGTAAGGTTTTAGAGCCCACCACAGCACCGAGACGAATGACATGCACCTGCACATTCATGTAGGTCTCAGTTTTGATCCTGTCAGAACTGAGACCTACATGGTTTTGACTCTGTTGATCATGGGATCATGGGACTGGAGGACTGGGTGGGCATCACTGGTGCTGCACTAAACTGCTTCAAGTCCTATCTAGAAGACAGGAAGCATTTGGTGGAAAGTGGAAACTATGTCTCAGATCACAAAGCCCTGACCTGTGGAGTGTCCCAGGTGTCTTGTTCAATCTCTACATGCTGCCGTTAGCCTGCATGTAGAGTTAATACGCAGCAATAATGTGTCCTACCACAACTATGCAGATGACACTCAGATCTATGTGTCTCACTGGCAGCAGGGACTATGGACCAGTGGACTCACTGTCACTGCTAAAACCTGGAACAGTCTTCATGAACATGTGAGACAGGCCTCTACTTGCTGTTTAAATCCAGACTCAGAACAGTTGTTTAGCTGTGCAATGTGCATATGAAAGGTTTTTATTCTGCACTCTTCTTTTTTCTGTAATTTAAATTTCTCTCTCTTTTTAAGTTTATGATGATTATTTATGTATTGGTTTGTTTGTATTGTGATTTTAATGTGATTTTATTTTTTATTTTATATTCTATATCGAACATAAATTATTAGTGAGGTGCTTCCTGGGTTCTCCTTGGTACCAACACATTAGAAAATGTGCCATTGTCTATAAGAGAGATATCACATTGAAAATAAAACTTCTCTATAGCCATTTATTGATCATATATTTACAAATCATTATGACACATTACATAGCAATGTTTGGAGCTCTCTTTGGTTCTGTACAAAGTGTGTCTACCCTTTCTACTCACCAAAGCTGTAAGGACACTTAGCTAGCATTTTTATATGCCTACATTTCCATTCAATATTGTGCCAGAAATACACAAGTATTAATTATCAAAGTCTATAAACTCAAATTGCAGAGGTACTCTATTTACGCCCAGTTGAAACATTCAACAAAGCTCTGTTGTATAATTCACTGAAGACCAAGGGCAGTAAACACCAACATGAAAACTGAAGTGCAGTTTCCCTTGTAAAACAAATGTTGAAAAATATAAACATTTCAGCACTGATCAACATGCCGAGATTAAGTTCAATTTAAAAAAATAGACACAAATTCCTATTAACCACATTCAACACCCTGAACCTTAAAGTGATCATGGTGCATGTAACTACACCAAATTCCCTAATTTCTTCAGTTGGAAACAGGATTACTACTAATAATCTACAATGGGTCTGCATTTGGGGGCAGTCTGTGGTCCTGGAAAAGCCTCAGAATGGGTCATTTTTAATGTCCTGTTTTGACAAGAACATTTCCACAAATTGAGAAATCCAAACGTTCTCGGCATTTGAAGATGTTGATGCATTAGATGAGCATGGTGACGTCTATTGTCCCTGCATGTCCCCTGTGCCTTGGGCCTGTGCTGCTGTAGTACTGAGATATTGCCAGCTGAGGGCAGCGAGGAGCATAGCAGCAGACAGGTACATGGGGGACAAATGATGTGCTCTGGTGACATAGGTGGACTGGGATTTCTCTCGAATAACAGTGAGGGCATGTAGAGTCTTGTCCCGGGATGGGTCTGTGAGTGACACCTTATGTAAGATCTGCAAAAAAC
>KN500545.1:2220-19983 GCA_000787155.1 Scartelaos histophorus | reverse complement strand
TCTAAAGTAGTTTTGTTTTTCATGTTTAGGGATTATGTGCATTAACAACATTTTAATTAATCACAATATTGATATTAATGTCAATAAAACAACTTAATAAAGAAACAAGTTCACTGATTTCCATGTTCGAAAACTGTGGTGCCCAATGGCCGCAGACATCTCCATAAACTTCATCACAACAAAGAGTCGCACAGGCTACAACAGGCTGCTAAATCCTAGGTATATCACCAATTAAGAAAATATTGGAGAATAAAGTATGTCCAGAGCAGTGGCCCTATATATGAATGGACAAAGCTAACATGTTAGCCATCGCGTGCCAAACAGGAAGTGCTCCAGGAGGTTCTTCTGGCTCCTTCTGACTCTGGGTCCCATTGACTTGCATTAAGATCTTGTCGCTCATCTCTCTATAACTGCTGCTGTGGCCTCATCATATTGGTCTTATTATTTTTATTATTATTATTATGATTCTTATTAATCCACTGTACATGATCCTGATTTTTTTTTTCTGCTATTTCGCTATATAACATAGAGCCTGGCTCCAGATTCGCTCCTGTAACCGTTAGCATCGTGAGCCTCATTTGCGTGGCGCTGAACACTATGGGTGACGTCACATTCACTTGGTTCCCTTCTTTTATACTGTCTATGACCACAGGAAGTGAAAATGGGGGTTGACTGGAGCGACGGCGTCTTCAGTACAGGATAGTTTAGATCGCTCGCACATGCACAGCACGAATCACTCTGAAAACAAGAGAAATTAAACAACTATAACATGGTTAAAAGTAGATTTTGCATAATCGCTACACCACTATGGTTAAAAGTAGATTTTGCATAATCGGTACACCACTGTTATAACTTCTTGATATTTTCTCTCAAACTCTTGTTTCTAATAGTTTTCATTGTCATCGCTGTGCCCTGAGGGTGTGAATGTTTTCAAAACTCCAACTCGCTGTTACCTATAGAATTTACTGGGGCTCAAAAATACACTGCAATCGATGTGCCCCGTGAACTGAAACTAAATCACAAATTGCAATACTGGACGGGAAATTTACATAAATGTTTTTTTTTTTCCCCCTCAAGCTTGAGAGGAGCACTTTACATTCTTAGTAATTAACAAATACAAAGGAAATAAACCAAATCCTACACCCATCAACACCTTTCAAACAGAGGTATAAGGAGGTATAAGGAACATTGGTCTAACAGGTATCCACAGTTCAAACTCCGCCCCTGAAGAAGGACGTTTCCGTTAAAGTTTTTGTGATGTCACCAACTACTTGAGATTGCAGAGGCCACTGAAGGCAACAGGTACTTAGACTTACGTTGTTTTTTTTGTTTTTTTTGTGCAGTATCCAAACATGATTAGCAACAGCAGATTAAAGATTAAAACATCATATACCGACACCTTTCTAAAATAATTGCATAAGTCATTTTTTCAGGTTTTTCAGGAAACACAAAAAACTTCCCCCAAAATTTAAATTATTTTTTGCATTTTTTGGCCTAAGTAAACTGACTTAGGCGATTATTTTAGGAAGGTGATGATACACAGTTTCAAGTTCTTGTATTACACCAAACTGACCATGTTATAAAGCTGTTAACTTCTCCAAAACAGACCTGGAGTTGTGTTTTGTTTCATTCACACATGTTTGAGCAGCTCTTTATTATTAATCTGTCTACATCTCCAAAGCAAAATACTCCATAGCACCTTATGATGTCATGAAGAGATAGTTAATGGCTCCTTTTACTTTAGTTCAGTAGAGATCTGCAATTCCAGACCAGACTTTGAAAAAACATTCGAGCACTTCCTGTATTATTATGACATCACAAGGTGGAATTTAGTGATTTCAGTTTGCTTGAAGAACTAAATACGGAGAGTTTGAGCGTTAAACATGTATGAATAAAACAAAACACAACTCCAGGTCTGTTTTTGATGACGAAACAGCATAAAAATAGATCAGAAAATAGAGTAATACGTGCAAAAAAAAGCGGGGTTAGTGTCTGATTCCAGTTTAAAAACAAAGCTCCAAATTTCGTAGATCTGACGTGTTAAAACCGAGCGTCCAGTGCGTAAACCATCTGGTTGAAGGTCCCTCGTAATGTGACTGTTGGCCCCGGCGTGTCCAGGGAGTACCGCGGACTCCAACCACTACAGAGTCTTTAGTCTGTGGAGCAGTTTGACCGGACCCATGCGGAGCCGCCATCTGCTACGCCAGCCCTAACCCGCTAACCCGCACCGGAGGCTGACCGAGGCTAGCTCCTCTGTGCTATGATCACAAGAAACCCTTTTATCATCGTGATTTTGCAACCGCGGCAATAGAACGTTTTGAACACTTGGGAAAATTTAAGTGTAAAGGCTCATTTATGGTATTTTCTGATCAATGTACCTATATAATGTTTCCTCATCACAAAAATACCTCATATTTAGGAGTTCTTCTCTCAGACAAAAACACAGATAATACAGGAAGTGCTCCACTGTGTTTTTAAACTCCATACACACTCATTAGAATCATAATTTCAGATTGAATTACCAATCTCTACTGAACAAAAGGTAAAATGTAGCTGTTCACTTGAAATCTACAGCTTCATGGCATCATAATAATATAATATATCACAATAAAATGAGTGAATGAAAGAAAACACGACTCCAGATATGTTTTTGAGCAGGTAGCAGCATTATGACATGACTTAAAGCTCACAAAAGTCCATTTTTATGTAATATAGGCCTTTAATAAAGTAATTAAAGAAATAATTAGGTCCTCTCCTTCTAGATAAACACAAAAGCTTAGTTTCCACTTTCAATTTATTGAACCAGAACATGCTCCTCACTGTTTTTAAAGTCCATACTCCTTTAACTCATTTTAATCATAAGCATGTGTCAAGATGTTGTTTCAAAATGTTCCACTTCTCACTGTACACATTTTGTAGCTATGCACTGCAGAAATTGTCTTGTTTTAATGTCAAACTTGCTCTAAAATATTTATGTTATGTTTTGTAAACACATAAAAATGATTTATTTTGGGTTTTTTTCTTGACTAATTACTTGCAATTTTTGTATTTTAGAAAATGCTCAAAAAATGCAAACTAAACAAATTAAAATAAATTAATTTGATGTACATTTTGATTTATTTGTAACGTAAGATGTGAAAACCAAATGCAACGTTTTTAGTTTCCCATAAATCTACAAAAGCGCAATACAAAACTGTACACTACAACTTCACAAACCTGATAGAATGTGGAATAGTTTCATTATTGGAATTTACTGTGTTGTGATAGCGCTCTGAACTGGAAAGATTTTCGACGAGCGTAGCAGTTTTTCAAAACGATAAAAGTCGACTTAAATTTGTGTTAGCAGTTCATACCCCAGAGAAGTATAACACGTCCTCTTTAAATTCCCCTTTCACGCGATTGTTATTCCGCCCGTAGACCGTCCCGTGACCTATAACATGTATGCAGTACTGGCCGGCCCACAGCGCTCCTGGCCCGGTTAGATGAATGCGTTCTGCTGACTCTGGACTTCCACACTCCATATATCACAGTGCAATAAGAAGTACATTAAAACTCCATTCGGGTCTGTACAGGTAGGCCAGGGGTCACCAGTCGCGGCGCTCTGGAGGTCTAATGAGACGCCCATCTTCTCTAAAGGGGCCCACATAAGCGCTGTAGTGCTTCTCTAGATCATTTCAGACACTTTTGAATTACTGGTGACATTAATATTCCCAAACTGTGCGATGCTAACTGTATTCTGTTAAAATAAAGCTCAGGTTCAAGGCGCGTTGTGTAACTTTTCTGGTGGAGGGTCCGTCAAATGCTTTTCTCCATGGAGATGTTATTGCTTTATCTGGAATCTTTCACAGTATGATCTTTCTATCTTCATGGAGACCAAACCAGACCAAGATACAGGTCAGATCTGTGGAGAGGCGACCCCACGCACACTCAGAATGTTGTTTCTAGATATGTTTGGAAAAAAAAAAAAACACCTGTAATTGAATAAGTGTAAGTATGTTTAATGGCATACTGTGGAACATTCCAAGCAGAGCAGTGATATAACCTTAGAAATAAGCAGGTAATGGACCCCCTATAAATAAAAAAAAGTTACACCTTTGATATTCAGGGTTCCCACGGTCATGGAAATCATTTTCTAGGCCTAGAAAAGTTATGGATTTTTGCAAATTCAATGTAAGTTTCGGAAAAGTTATGGAATTTTACCAACCCACCCACCCACTGCATCACAATACACTAAATTTTGTTTAAAAAAAATACAATAATAAATGCACTGATGGTATTTTGAAGGTTATAAAACTACAATACCATAAGGTGAGTGGAAAAGGTTCACATTTCATATTTAGCCCTAAAAGTAAAGCTAAATTCTATACATCTAGGAGCCGTAAAGACATGGAAAATTCACTTTGGGTCATGAAAATGTCATGGAAAATTGTTTTTGATTTTTTGTCAGTGAAAAAGAGTGGGTACCTTGAATATTGAAAATCACATTCTATTGTTTAAAGTGTTTTTTTGTTTGTTTTTTTTAAATCATCATCACAGTATCAGAATCAGTATTGAGTATTTAGTCAATTCTTTATCAAAACCAAGTCTGAAATTTCAGTACTACAATCCACACACACAATATCTCAAGTTTTAATTTGCATAACAAGTCTTTTTTTGAACACAGCCAGCCTAAAAAGCATCTATTCTTTAGTGAACTATTTTTGTACTGTCTAGCCTATGTTATATTCTTAGAAGTGGAAATAGGGGCAGAGAGCTGATGACCATAATAATGATGATTGCGATGTAGACGAAAGCGCGAGGGAGACCAGCTTTCCTCTGCTCCTAAAGGAAAAAATATATATGGAAAGATAGAAAAATACATAAAAAGTAATATTCTAGCTGCTTCTGGGGAGTTGGTTTGGGCAGTTGCCTTGGATAGCAGAATATATTCCATAGTTTGGATTGTATACGGGCAATTCAAATACATGAGGTTATGGAGGTAGTTTATAGGCCCATAGGGAAATCTGTACTATGTGTTTGGCTCATACACACATGCACAAGATTTTCAGCCATCTTTGTTCGGTTTACCAACAACAACTGCGTATAGATTTTAAAAAATAAGTAGTATGTTTGAATCTACCTCTTAAAGATCCTACATTACCTCAAATTGACTAATGTGAGCTGTAATGTTATAATGTTGTGTCCTCCTCAAAAACATAACTAAAGTTGTTTTGTTTCATCCACTTCTGCTCACATATCCTTTATTATTAATCTGTCTACATCGCCAAACCTCAAATGGCTTGTTCCACCTTGTGATGTCATGACGCGATAGCAATTAGCTCAAAGCTTTTAAACTCAGTTCAGAAGAGATTGGGAATTCCAGGTCTGAAACCATCCAAATGATTTTAGTGAAGGTGTATGGAGTTTAAAAATGCAGTGAAGCACTTCCTGTATTACGACATGACGTCACAAAGTGGAACACAGGATTTTAAATGTGAAAAAATAACTAAATATGCAGGATTTGTGCGTTAAACATGTATGAATGAAAAATGTTTGCGACAAGGAAACTACATTATAACAGATCAGAAAATAGCCTTATATGGTTTGTTTAAAGTATAAAATGTGCGTTTTGAACAGAATACTGTACAAATCTAAATCACAATCCCAGTTTTATTAAAAAAGTACATTTTTTCCACAACCTTGCATAGTGTGGAGAGAGCTAACCACTCCACCACAGTGAAAAAATTACAGTGATCAAATTTTTAGAGCTTTCCGTCAGGTTATAACGTTTTTCCTTCATCAATAAACACTCAAAAAAGGTTTTTAGATCATAGATTTAGGTCATCCAGGCATGTTTGAGTCATTTAGAGATCTCTCCAGCACAATTAGAACCCTCTCTCAGCTCGACTGCAGTGCGATTCTGTCCTACGTGACCATTTTCCATCGATATACAAAAGCGGGATACAAAACAACACACTACAACTTCACAAAACTGACGCAATGTCCAGTGGTTTCATTAGCGGGATGCAGAGATGGAACGTAGTGGAAAATATGACGCCAATCAAATATATAGAGCTCCTGCAGCTGTGGTCACGCAATCCCAGCATGCACCTCCAAATCGCACACTGACAGCGAAGATTCGAAGTTAATGAACAAACTTTATGGAGTTTCTGGAGGCTTTTACCGGATTTACAAAGCTCCAGATTGACGGGAGAAGGGGCTGGCTAATCAAAGCGGACGTTAATTAAGATGCAAACACGTGATATTTTTGTTTTGCTTTTTTGTCGTTCTTCAAAAGTCTCGTACGGCTTCAAAAACTGTACATTTGTGTATCGTCGATTAGCATCATAAAGTATTAATGATGCAGATGGAGAGAGTAGTTTGAAGAGAAACAATCCCAAGTGTTCTTTTTTTTCCTAAACACTGTTCATTTCCGTACAGTTAACTGACCTGACTGGCTAGAAATGTGGATTGCAGAAAATAAATCCACAAAATAAAGTAAAATCAATAGTTTTTGTGTGTTTGTTACATCGACATGAATGATTTAGTTGGTATTTCTGCACCATTTTTTCCACTATTTTATTAATTTCACACCACCTAAACTGTCAATATCAATAAATATTACAGGTACAGGGCTATATTTTAAAGTCTTTTTTTCCAGAAACATCTCCTAGGACCTTTTTTGATCACACAAGATAGTGAGAAGTAAACCAGATGTCCAGATATTGCAGTGTTATGACGAAATCCACCCAAGCTACATAGACTAAAAATCACACTCATGCCAGGTAAGAGTCTGATTACTTTTTACAATTTCATTTAATGGCAAAAAACTCCAAAAGTGACTCCAAAAGTGTCATTCATTACCGCTAACCCACCACCAACATGTGGGCGCAAGAGCTCTGGAGATTTTTTTTTTTTTTCTAAATTACATAAGTTTTCATTTCTGCGATTCGAAGAAAGAAAGTGATTTGTGCTTTAAAAGATTCATTGATTTTTTGACAGAATAAGCCTTGATGTGGCCTTGAGTGTCTGAAAACATGAAAAGTTAAAAGCGTTGGGGAACCTTGTCATTTGCATCATCGGAGGACGCTGGCTTTCGTTTAAAAAGGGACAGCGTGTTGGATTTGGATTTTAAATTTCTGAAACATGACCTATATAAAGTCAAATAGCTTTTCCATATGCTGAAAATGAGTAAAAACTTGTACGTGACCTCAATTAGCAGGTGAGGGTACTGGCAGTACAGGTACAGTTGGGATTGCAGTATCTTTTTCCAAACTGTGAGAGTGTAGGTTATATACTGTGCCTTTAATTGAAATGATCTATCAAAGGTATATGGACATAAAATATGAAACAAAACCGTTATTAGGAGAGCCAGATCAAAAGACTGTAGAGGAAGTGAATTCCACACCTCCTCTGTCTCATCTTTCATCCATATTTCAGCAGGGCTCTAATGGCCAACAGAATGACTTATTGAAGACTGAGGATTGGCACAAATGACTTATATAAATAAGAATAACAATGAGAGAATGAATGAATTCTATTGGACATTTCTGCCATGGGGTCAATCAGCAGCACACTCAGAATGTCCAATCTCCTCTGACCTTGAAAGCTAAAGCAGGGCTGAGCCTGGTTAGTGGTTGGATGAGAGACCAATGGAAAGACCAGGGGCCATTATGAGGAGGCAGTGGCTCTAGTAGTGCATACTGTTGTGTCCTTGGGCAAGACATGTTTAGAAAATTCAGTTCTGAAAGTGTGTTTTGTGCTGGTATCTGGAGAAGTATGGGACTCTCCAGAGAGCACCAGTGGCCACAGCTAGGTGTGTATGTATGTTCTTTACATTTTTCAGGGACTCTCATATTTATCAAATTGAATTTTTATTTAATTATCTTTGATTTTAATTTGATCTTCTTGATCCATGTAATGTAATGTCCCATTGAGATTCAGAATCTCTTTTCACAAGAGTCCTTGCCAAGGTAGTCAGGACTGAATCACCAAATGTTATACCAACTCACAACCAAATGTGAGTGTCCGAACGTGGCTTCATTTTTTAAGCTATGTTGAAGGCACCAATCAGAATGATTTAGTGGATAAATCACCAGTTTGTGGCCCTCTTGGTGAAAAAGGTCTGGACATATGTAGAGCCGTCAACCAAAGAAATTCTTGGTTTCTCCAAAACAACTGATTATCTCTATGATGTGACCATATCACAACTACAACTGTATGTGAGTTCATGCAAAAACAACTAGTCATACAAAAAAGTAGGAACAGTTGTATTTTCATACAAAAATGCAGATTCAACACAGGATTCACTCCCAAATCTTTGCCCAACTAACTCTTCATGTTTTACTCTCTGCTGTTTCCCTAATAATGTAAATACAAGAACTGGTCGACTAATACTAATGAATCAACTTAACGACTACAGGCCTGCAGCCCTAGACACATGTGTGTTGTACAGTTGATCAAAACAGAATCTAACAGTCATGCCACATGTAAGAAGCTCTGATGTGCAGAAAACAACACTGCATCACAAGTACATCAGTCAGTTTCAGATTGATCATGAAAAAGTCATTTGAAAAATCAAAACAGCCCTAAATGTTAGCTAATTCTCTTTCATCCATGACTAGCTTGCATCTGATCAGCAGACAGCGTGACACAGCCCCCCCAAACCCACCAGCCAATCTGCATGAAATGTCTTGATTATTCCCCCTCCAAGGACCATGGGAGATCCCAGCCAGGGACTCTTTTCAAATGTTCCTTTTTTCTCTCTGCTCCAATCGATTTGCTGGCGATTGGTTTGCCTTTGCCAGGGTGACATCTAATTGCACGCCCCAGAACTTGGCAGATGTGGAGTAAAAGACACACAAACAACATGGTGGAAAAAGACACATTGCAATGACAAACAGAATAGAAGATGAGCTAAGGGAAACTAGTCAGTAAGTGTGAAAATCTAAAGAAATCCAAGTTTAAATGGGGGGGATTTTTAACAGGGAAGATAAAATAAAGTGATTTCTTTTAACATACAGAAAATACATCATCAACAGCCTAAACATGTCCAATGTCCAATCAGCATCCACTATTGAACTAGTAAATAAAAGAGCCAAAATGTACGACAATCAGAGGACCTTTAAGTCACTACATGCAGACAAACACTTCACAATGCAGTACTGATTGAACAAAACAAGTTCTGTTTTTGATTGAACATTCTCTATGCTTATATGTGCAGTTTTGATTGCACTTTTTGTTAGACAATGCACCCTTGTTATTGCACATTGCCTCAACCTATGTGCATTTTTAATATATATTATTTTTATATTTCCTAAAGCCTGTAATGGCAGTGCAATTACGATGTACAATCCCTTATCTGTAGTGAACATTGGTTACACGCTCCCCAAACCTATTTGCAGTTTTGATTGCACATTTTCTCAATTTGTGTGCAGTTTTGATTGCTTATTTTCTACGCATATGTGCAGTTTTGATCTGATTCCATGTTCTATAAGCACAAGGGCAGTTTTGTTTGCCTATTTTCTATGAATATGTGTAGTTCTCTATGTATATGTGTCATTTTGATTGCACATTCTCTAAGCATATGTGCAGTTTTAATTTGATTGCACATTTCCTAAACTCATTAATTGATCGTACATCCACCTATGTGAACTTTTTTGCTTAGTTTTGATTGCACATTTCCTAAAGTGTAAATGTGTAGTTTTGATTTCACATTTCCTAAAGCATGTATGTGCAGGTTTGAGCGACATTCCTTAAACGTATGTTCAGCGTTTATTTCCCCAAATGATGTGAACTTTTGATTGAACGTCCCATGACCTATGTGCTGTTTTAATCGCTCATTCCCTAGAGCTTAAAAGAGCCGTTTGGATTGGAAGTGGGAGAACTTCACTGGAGCTTGCAATACAACGCAAGTATTATTATTCTGGTATTAGTAGTATCAACCTTTGAGTTAGTTGGCAGCAGGCCTGCATTATTCTAAGCTACTTCTACTCAGCGATGGAGAGTAATAATTCACTTCAGTTGCTTCTGTTGTGAATAGATTTTACTCTAAATATAAATGTTTATTTTAAATCTTGCATTACTTTGATATGATAAAAACAAGGTACGTGATACATTTACCTGTGCTCGTGTATTTGTACAATACTTTTTTCTTCCACTACTGCGTCCACTCGTTGGGCAGAGGTAGGTGAAGTCATCGACACTTCTGTGTTCTGCCAAGTACATTGTGAACCCACTTACTGGAAGCTATTCAACTAATGTCCATTTCATTTGTGGAGTCCTTGGCTGATCCCAATCACTCTCCATACCCATACAGTACATGGATTATGTACTGCCAGTGGTGGAAGAAGTAATCAAGCAGAAGCATACATATATAAATAAATAAAATACAATACTTGAGTAAAAGTATCACATGATAACATCTACTTACGCTAAAGTGTTAAAGTGTCTGTTTAAAATGAATGAAGGAGTAAAAAGTAAACGTTTTTCGCGCAGATTTTGAGATGTAAAATTGATTAAAATGTAGTTTTTTGATTTATGAAAGAATTCAATAGCTACTTAGAATACTGTAGAATCATTTTTTATTCCTGTCTGGTTTTATTTGTGTGTTTGCGTGTGCTCAAATTATGACCGTGTTAAAAAAACAAATAACAAATTCTCAGCCTTCTTAGCAAGTCATAAAAATACTTTTTGGTCTTTTTCGGTATTGTTTAAAAATGCAGTGGAGTACAGATACATGCTCTCTGATTAATGAAGTAAAAGTATATATTTTAAATCTACTCAAGTACCAATACCTAAAATGTATACTTAAGTACAGTACTTTACTACTTGTATTTTGTTACTTTCCACCCATGTATATTGCTCTGACTGAGTGTCAATTGTATATTTGAAATGTGTAATGACAGTCTTGTGCAGTACTCAGTTGCATTTACTTTTTACAGATAATATGCTTTTCAGAGTACTTTTGTTGCAGTATATTTTTGCTCCTACTTCAGTTATATTTTTTATTGAGGTAACAGTTACTTACTTCAATAAAAGTTATGGTTTCTCTTCCGACTGTGAGTAAGTTTATAGGTGAGAAAAGCTTTGTGTGACAATATGAAATGATTTGAACATTTGTGTGTTGCAATGCTCCTTCAGATATTATTTTTTGTTTGACTTTTTTGTCTCTATCCTTTAAATAAGAAAAAAAAAAGAAATTATAAATGTCGTGTCCTTCAAATTACATAAAAAAGGGTAAATGAGATGTTACGTTGCTTTGTCTTTAAGTTACCTGAGTAGTTGTACCCAAACACAGACAAAACCAGTAATTTTTGTAGAGTAAAACCACCTGCATTTGAACATTTGAAGCAATGATATGCCGCTATAAACAATCAAATAACGGACCCCCAACCAAAAAGTTACATAGTCCGTCTTTAAGTAATGTCTTGGACTGTTACTTTGTACTTCCACTTTCAGATAGATAGACCTGTATTCTCAGACCAGTCCAGTCTGCGGTTGAGCAGTAGGCCCAAATACTACGACCTCTACAACCTCCCCAGTATCCCCCTCAGTGGTCACAGTCCTGCTACTCTTGAAGTCCACCATCATCCCTTCGGTCTTTGCAGTGTTCATCTGAAGGTGGTTAGCCTTGCACCAAACCAGAAACCTCAGACACTTAATGTACCTTGGAAGCACTTTAGAAAATGGTGGCGGGCGGGCGGGCGGCTGTATTTGACATATGATATTTATTCATTGTATTAATCTTTACGCTGCTGCCGACCTGACACCTGAGTGCAGTGATTCGATTTTGTGTATTTACATATACTGAATGGACAAATAAATTCTGATTCTGACAAAGTCCTAAATGAGCTGCCTGTACTCACCTTCGCCACCGATCCACTGTTGGATCTAAAGTCCGACGTTGACAGGATAAACAAAACTGGTGACAGTACCGTCCCCTGTGGAGCCTCGGAACATACTGAGGTTTTCCAGTGAGCTCATCTATAATCCAGCTAACCAGAAAAGTATCCACTCCCATCTTATACATTTACTTTTGAGCAGCAGAGTTGGACGGTGTTAAATTCGCTGGAGAAGCTAAAAAACAAACAAAACTGAAATAGCGTTACTCTTACTTGCGTAAAATTTTTGACTCCACCACTGTCTGTATATTATTATCGATCGACTCCAGTCCGTTCAGAACAAGGCTGATTATCTGTGGCAGTAGAATCTTATTAAAAATCATTGTTTATTTTTGCACAGTGTAATCTTATTGATGGAGCGGCCGCTAAGCTGTAAACAGAGCGCTATAGCATTTCTTCATTGACTCTGGGTTCAATATTAATATTAACTGTTTGCAGGGGCCACCGAGCTAATTCAATTGCTGTGAGTGCGATGAATCCATATCTTATGCGTTGAGAGTTATGATTCATTGTTGTGTTTGTGTGTCGCATGGAGTGGGTTTCAAATACAGTTTAATTTCGATATCGTATTACCACAGAATTGTTGGGATCCTAAGCCACGCACGGTGATAGGAAGAATGCTTTGGAAATTATTTTTTGTTACAGAATACTGAACAAATCTATTAAATTGTATTGTGTTGCCAATTCAATACGTGGCGCAGTCAGAGTACGACTTTCTGAATACTTTCACGTTAAGGTACGTTCTGTTCTAGAGCAGTGTTTCTCAAACTGGGGTGCATGTAGTACTGGTGCTACGCAAACTCATTCACTCAAGGTGGTACGTGTGGTCCTCTACGGTTCAAATATTTCCTCAATTTAAGGTCAAATCCACGTTTTGGTCCTTCTTTGAGACTTTTGAGACTGTATCAAGTGGAATAAGGGAGTGTGAAATCATAGCCATAGTGTTCAGCTCCAGTCAAATGAAGCTCATTGAGGTCTGCAGCTATTGGGATGAACATGGAGCCTCAATTAAACTTGTTGCTAACGCCGGCGGGAGTGACCTTGGGGAAAGGAGCCGCTCGATTTGTCTGTTTTATATGTTCATATCTTGATTTATGGGCAAAATAGCAAAAACACCAGGATCATAAAAAGCGGGTTAATACAAACACAATTTTAAGATGAAGCTCGCTGTAGCAGTTACAGAGAGAGGGATGACAGTTTTTTTTTTTTTTGTTTTTTTTTTCCAATAGAAAGTGAATTGGAGTCAATGGACCCAGGAAAATGCCCATGCTCACTTCCTGTCTGAAATGTAACAGCTAGTGGGTTAGCTTCCTTACTATATTATATCCATTTATACATGCAGTCTATGGCAAGAACTAGCTCAATAGAATGTTAGTATTATAGTAGTACTTTGGTGGAAAGCCAAATATTTTCGTTGGTGGTACTTGCAATGAAAGGCTTAAGAACCACAGGATTAAACCAGCGTTGTGCATTTATTCATCACATCAACTAAATTATAGGGATGGGACAAGATCTCGTGCAATAAGATCTCATGAGACAAAACTGCCATGGGATCACATGGGAAAAATGATCTTGTGAGATTTTTTTTTTTCCAAATCAAAAAACGGGTATGGATTGGTGAGTTACGTCTCTTACAATTTCAAAAAGCAAGACTAGAATGGAAAAAAAAAAATCTAATCAATAAAAAATAGTGAGATCAAACCTAGAAACTGAATCACAAAATTTCTGTTTTAGGAATCATATTAAAATCGCATCATGAATCGTTCTCGTGGACCCAATTTTGTATTTTGTCTCATCTTGTGGAAATTGAGATCAATCTCGACAGAACGAGATCACACAAAAATCACACATTTATTTTTTTGATTGAAGCTCCACTAAACCCACGTCAAATTGGGTTTAAAACTGAACCCATAGACTGTATAAATTGACAAAATGCTTCTACTTGAATTATATCATTTTGCAGTAACGTTACTCTGACTTACGTACAATTTTTCACTTCTCAACCACCTCATTTTCTGTATATTATTATTGTTTGACTCCATTCTGCTCAGAACAAGGCTGCTTATCTGCGAATGCGGAATGTTATTAAAAATCATTATTTATTTTTGCACAGTGTAATCGTATTGATGGAGCTAAGCTGTAAACAGAGCGCTATAGCATTCACGAACTGTATATACAAATAAACATAGCTAATCCGTTAGCTGCTGCATTTCACCTTTCTCCCTTTACCTGCTGCTGTCAAGCTCGTCAATTCAGTCTTAAAATGTTTGTATTAACCAGCTCTACGTGATCCTGGTATTGTTATTTTGCTTTTTTATCCGTAAATATATTCCTATTCCTCATATAGAATTCACTGCAAGCCTCGATGAGCTTCATTTGACTGGATCTGAACTCTGTGGGTGACGACACGCTCTCTTAGTCCATGTCTTTATATAGGCTAAGATTAAGCCCAAACCTTAAACTTTATCTTAATCAGTTTAACCATGTCCAAGTTTTTTTCAGCTCCACTACGAATATTGACTTTAATTGTTTGCCGATACCTGATATTAACCGATAAGTGTTTCCATCATTGTGTTTTTGTTATATCTGCTGATGTTTTCTTTTTTCTTAGTGTACTGTTGCCAGATAGTTAGTGTTCCAGATTATAGTTTAGTTATAATTATAGTAGATTATATACTCAGAGTCAATAGAAACTTTCAGGTAGGAATGTGTGAGTATTTCTATTTGTTCGGGGGTTTTAAATGTTCCTTGTGGATATGTTGATGTCTTAGTGTTTGAGTTGTTCAGAAAATGTTGAGTTGTCATGTTGTCACAGTTCATTGCACACGGGATGGGTTCTTTTCAAATATGGCCCAAACTCCCATGGTGCAATACTCAATGCTACACCAACAATTTGAGTATGAGCTGTTCCCAACCCACAATCACAAACCTGTATGTGCCGAAGGATGGAGCCTGCATCAGTGTGAATGGAGCTCAGACCCACTACTGACTGTGGGGACCAAGTGTTTGTTAGACGCAATTTTCTTTGGTCAAGTTTACCGGGTTTAACTTATTTGATACACTTTAAATTTTGGTTTATGCAGCAACCTCAAGAAATGATTCATATGAAACAAAAACATTTTTGGGCTATAAAATAAAACCTATGTTAAAAAGTATGGGCTCAAAGTTTTCATTGACTGTCAGTGTACAAAGATTATAGAGCTGTGTGTTACATGTTACATTTTTGTATGAAAAGCGCTCGGAAAATGGGACGGAAAATGTCACTAATTTCATTAAAACCGAGTTAACTTAATACAAAAGAGATCCAATGTTCTGTAACTCTTATTTATCCTTCACATCATTTTGTATGAATAAAAGTTCAAACATTATGAGACGTCCTGGGCTAAAAGTCTGTAACCAGGATATCATCTGAACCAAAATCAAGGAACAATACTGAATCCAGCTCACTGTTCTAGATCAGCACCAATACTGAATATAAGTAAGTCGAGCTGTGCAAAAAAATTGAAAGATTGATAGATCACCTAAACTATTGTATTACTGATTGGACTTTGACAAGCAAAACTACTCTTACATTGCCTGAAACTATTTATAAAAAAGCACTTAAAAGTATTGGTATCACTGTTGAATAGAATACTTCACAAATACGAATTTCTTAATTGGGACAACACCATCAAATATTAAAGTTTTTAATAATCTTGCTCCACTTCCATTAAAGGAGCTTGGGAAAAGAAATTCAAATCGGACGGCGGGAGCGGGTTCTAGTACTATTGGACAGTTCTCTATTGGTTATCGAGCTTACCAAACCACATAAAAAAACGCAATCTCCACGCTAAGAAAAAGCAATAAAGGGCCATGGTGCGTCTCTAGCTCCTCGCGTATCCTCATGTTTCACAAATTTGGATTTAAATTCTACCGCTAACGCTTAAAATGCTAATCGCTAAACTTAAAATGTGGGCTTCTCCGGAATTATTGGTCCAAAATTGTCTTTATGCATGTCAGTGTGTTTTCATTAAGATGGAAGAAAATGAAATTGAAAATCAAGATCGATGAATATGCGAGAAAAAAAAAGTGATTCTTTGTTTCTCAGCCCGACCAGTAGCTGTATCAGTGCATCCCTAGTATCACAAATTAATAATTTTTAAAACAGATTTAGTTTCCGGGCTTCAGATGTAACGGAATTAAACTCCCCTCTGCAGCCATCGGCGACGGCGCTCCATACAGCAGCTGCAGCCACATCAAATTTGCTAATTTTTGATCTCGCAATACTATCTGAAATGGACTGTTTAACGGCGCGAATGTAGGTCACCAGTTGTAATTTTTTCTTCTGTGTCAGTTCTTTATGGTCAGATTAAAGTAACAGAGCTTCAGAAGGAGCAGTGCCAATGCATCAATACAGCAGAGGGCAGAAAAAAGACAGAAAAAGAGAGACTGACAAAGAGAGAGACTAAAATATTCAGGTCCTATATTACATAAAAGATTCATGTGAGCTTTAAGTCGTGTTAGAATTCTGTTACCTCCTCAAAAATAGACCTGGTTTTGCTAAATTTTTTATTTATATTGGTTTGGTCCTGGTTTAGTCCTGGTTTAGACCCAGTTTGGTTCAGGTTTAGTGTAGTCCTGGTTTACCATGGCATATTTGATCTGGTTTAGTCCTTTTTCCTTTTTAGTCCCGGTTTAGTCCTGGTTTAGACCCAGTTTGGTTCAGGTTTAGTGTAGTCCTGGTTTACCATGGAACATTTGATCCTGTTTAGTCCTGGTCCTTTTTAGTCCTGGTTTAGTCCTCGTTTAGACCCAGTTTGGTTCAGGTTTAGCGTAGTCCTAGTTTACCGTAGAATATTTGGTCATGTTTAGTTCTAGTTTAGTCCTGGTTTGGTTCTGATTTGGCCCTGGGTTTGTAATGGGTTTCCTCCTGGTTTGGTTCCGGTATGATCTTGGTTTGGTCCTGGTATAGTCCTAGTTTGCCATGGCATATTTAGTCCTGGTTTGGTCCTGATTTGGCCTTAGTTTGGTCCTGGGTTTAGCCCTGGGTTCATCCTGGTTTGGTTCTGGTATGGTCTTGGTTTGGTCTTGGTATAGTCCTAATTTTCCATGGCATATTTAGTCCTGGTTTAGACCTGGTTTAGTCCTGGTTTAGTCCTGTATAGTCCTGGTATAGTCCTTCTTTACCATGGCAAATTTGGTCCTATTTAGTCCTGGTTTGGCCCTTGTTCAGCCCTGGATTCGTCCTGGTTTGGTTCCGGTATGATCTTGGTTTGGTCCAGGTATAGTTCTAGTTCTCCACGGCATATTTAGCCCTGGTTTAGTCCTGGTTTAGTCCTGGTTCAACCCTGGATTCTTCCTGGTTTGGTTCTGATGTATTTCTAGTTTGCCATAGCATATTTAGTCCTGGTTTAGTCTTGGTTTGGTCCTGGTTTGGTCCTGATTTAATCCTTTTAGATTTCTCCTCTGTTAACTTTTCTGCCAACTTCATTTGCTTAATGTCTCACCTGATGACATCACAAGGTGGAAAGGATGGATTTGTGCGTTAAACACGTGTGAATGAAACAAAACACAACTCCAGATCTGTTTGTGACGAAGAAACAACATTACAACAAGTCAATTAAGCAGAATATATGCAGGGATATAATCTGTATTTTTGTATAACATTGTCAAATTGTATATTTCTTAGTCATATTGAAATTGCACGCTGTCGAATTTGAAAAAACAAAAAGTGGAAAAAAAGAGAAAATTTGCGAATGGATGGATGTCCACTGTGCACTGGAGCTGAAAGCAGAAGAAAAACTGATGTATTTTGGACTAACTTGGTGAAAAAAGCTGACAGCTAGCACTCTCTCTCTCTCTTTTCCTTTTTCTATCGCTTTCTCTTTTCTTTATCTCCGTC
>JACN01089951.1:0-12103 GCA_000787155.1 Scartelaos histophorus | reverse complement strand
TCCAGTTTGAGATGTTTTTTTGAAAGTTAAAAGTGTTTGTTTCCATCCGCACAGCTCACGGATCGAGGTGAAGCTGCAGATTAGCGACAGCGACTCTACTTCCTGTGGACTTTATCTCCTATTTTATGCTTTAAAAATCATGTATCTGAAATATTGCACCACATTTCATAAATAATAATAACAGTTTTGTCTTGTAGCTAAACTAAAAGTGCGAAACTCTGATTTTTGAACACTTCAGAGTCTCAGAGCGAGTGGTTTTACTGTAGACAGGAAACAGTAAAACACAACTTCCTGTGGTCCGCAGACAAATCCCGCTGCAGTGTTTTCGATCTGAGATTTTAAGTCTCATAAGATTCTCTTCGTGTCTGTGGTGTGCGCTTTTAAAACTCATTTAAGACTGAAATATCCAGCAGTGTGTGGCAGCCTTTAGATTCCAGTTGTTTCTGAAAATAAATATCAAATAGCACGTTTTTTTAGACCAAAAAAATATACATTTGACGAAGATTCAGTCACCATACTTAAAAACACTTTGATCACAAGTTTTGGTTTCATTTCCTGGTCGTCGTACTTGGAAATACCTCGAAACACATCTGTAAACGAGGGAAAACTCTTCTAACGTGCACAGAGGTGATTAAAACATAAGAAAACACTTGTAATTTGTTGAAATCATGTTCAAAGTATCAGTAAAATGTATCTAGGTATTATAGCATTGGATTAAGTCAAAATTAGAGAATCATCACACACACTTTCACTTTTGTTTTACTTTGTTTCCTTGTTTTTATTCCGAATTAGACTTTGTGCAACTATCCGAGGCAACTTGAGCATTTCCCTCCTTGCTACAATACCTGAACCCAATTTACATTCTTCCACCGTAGCAAAAGCCATCCTTGATTTCATTTTCAGAGACGAGATAAAAGCTTTGACTGTTGCCCAGGACAAGAGTATGTTTTTCTGTTTGTACGCGCTCTATAGAGGATCGGTGAAAGGCAAGGACTCGAACAGCACGCGGCTTTGAGTATTTTTGTGTCGGCTGTGTGGGTAAGGTTGGCGCTCTCACCAGTCTGAGCATTAGAGCGCCGCAGTGGCTTTAATTAAGAGCTGTGCCCGATCCTCTGAAAAATGTGCCATCACCTTTGTACCTGTTGTACCGGCGTCGCGTTGCAGCTTTGCTCTGAGCATACTGTGTCCTTGGCTCACTTCCTTTCTTGTCCCCGCTTATAGCTCAACGCCGTAATCACGAAAATAGTTGGTGCGCTGGTTAAATAAGGTTACGAAAGAATAGTCTGCGAAAAAAACTTTTATTTACAGTTAAGCGTAGGCGAGGTTTATAATGTGGCGTTTTGATGTGTCGAGGAAGGTCAAAGTAGCAAAGAAAGTGAAAGAAAAGTGAAAGTGAAATGAGTGTTGGTGTTAAAGGGGCGAAACTGCAGTATTTTAGTTGTAATGTTGTGTCACGGCACTGCAAAGTATCAGTACCAAAGATCAGTTTAGGGATCTTGACGTGGCGATATTTTCAGCGTTATCACTTTAAATGACTTTCTAAAGAATATGTATGTGTTTTATAAATGACATAAAGCTTTAGAGTGAAGTTCTGTTTCATTTCTTTGTATTTTTGCATCACTAATAACACTCACATGTCCTGCCGTGTAACACTTTTCTTGAAACGCCCACTCAGAGCTTCACTTTGCCCAGAAGCAAAATCTGAAAAGTCCAGTTTTTAGCAAATATGCAAACAGAAGGGCAGGCATAGGTTTACTTTTCTATTTCAGACCCATTTACACGGTTACATGGTGTTTAGTGGCTCTTTAAATAATTGTAGAATGAGTCTCTTGTGTCAGGGACAGTTCTTAAAGGAGTTGGCATAAAGGGAAACATGTGGACATCATTTAATAATAAAAATATAATGTTCCAGCTCTAGAAAGATACAAGCCGTTTAATGTAAATATATACATGAAAACAGATTTTAAAAAGACAATTACACAAAAACTAGAAGGAGCTGGTCTGATTTTTATGCACTGGGGGAGCTCAGGGAGCTCTGGGGTTCAGGGTTTAAGATACAGAACACATATATTAATTATAATTTTCTTATTTTTGGCAAATTCTGCTTTTCTGAAAAACGTTGAACATGCATCTGTGTGATGTCCTGCAGTGTGTTTCCTGAGAAAAATACAACTCTAATTCTTCAACAGATATTCTTTAAGATGGGACAGTTACATAATTATTCAGTTTGGGAAGCTCGAGGTGTTAAGAGTGTTTCTTGAATGTGTAGAGATTGTGAAAAATTGTCCTTTTGGTGCCCTTAAGTCTCAAATACAAAGCTGAAAAAGCCGAGACTCTCAAAACACTCAAAACCACACGGCAGAAAAAGTCACAGGTAGTTGTTTCCTTGTGGTTCTCATCCAACAATGTCTCTGATTGGATGAAACTGACAACGCTCAATAAACAAAATGCCCTTTAAATGTTCACCAAGATTCTAGTTGTTTTTTGAAAAACAAGAACCAAACTCAAAACCAAACAGCAAAGAAAATTATTTACTAGACTTTATTATTACACATTTATATATTTTTTCTTTTTTTTCTTATTATAATGTCTGCGTCCAAATCATTTTGTGGATCAGTAAAGATTGTCTAAGTCTAACCCTAACTCTAAAAAAAAAAAAAAAAGATCATTTGTGATCATTCCGGTTGTATTATTTTGTATGGAGCTGCCGATCTTGAAAATCTAGTAAATAATTTAGTTAAATCCGGACGATAAAGCCGTTTTAAAGCTCCCCAGAGAATCGGTGCAGCGTCGCTCGTTTTGTCGCACATTGATTGAACATTTTACATAAATGAACCGATTTTTTGTCATGTTTAAAAGTTGTATGGAGGTTTTTTTTGTTTTCAAATCGACAATGACATTATGAACATGTAGCAGCCTTGTAATTATGATGACCAAAACAAAAAGAATAACTCTTACACACTCCACAGACGCAAGGCGCTGTTTACTAAACCAATGCAGAGGGTCTTAGCGGCTTTTTCCAGCTGTAGCTTCCTCACAGTTTGCACAAAGTTTGTTGCAATGACAAGAATCCACGACCAGTTCACGGCAAAAGAAAGTTACTTCTGGACAAGAAACTTTATTGCTAAGAACTTGACGTTTTTCAGGACACAAATGCGATATCCTGTATCTGAAAACGTGATTTTCAAAGCAAAGAAAAAGTCAGTTTGCCGCTGCTTGTTGTATTAGTAGCTCGCTGTAATTACAAGTTCTGTGCAGCGATGAGGAAAGAACTTATTTTCTAAAAATGGAAATGTAAATCTAAAGTAATCTCCAAGATTTTGCACAGCATACATTACTCTCACACTCACGACTTCATTATAACTCTGAAAGTCGTTGCAGTTATGAAGGACAAAAAAAAAAGGACAAACAGTCGCTGTATTCCTCGTTCCTTGGTAAAATCCTCTATACCACCTTTAGGACGCAAAACACTGGCATGAATGGGTTTAACCGGAAGTACCACCACAAAAAAGCCTGATTTGGGAGTGTTTCATAAGGTGGATAACAAAATTCGTGTCGAGTTAAGCTGTCACTCTTCCTGCCTTCAGGCTAGAATACTGTGTTATCCCCGTTGCCGAGCCCACACAGCACCCCGTCAGTTTAAAATCAAAACACCTCAAGTACCTGCAAACCCCCCGTCTTGTTTCCAGCATCTTGTTTATACTTAAAAACCGTGTTGCCAGTTTCGGTTTTGTCTTGAGTGTCGAGTGTGAGCGTGGGTGATGGATGGTCTGACCTAGTTGTGGTGAGCTGAATACTTGTTCACATGAAGCCTGGAGCAGACCCTTCGCTGTCTGAGAGGCAAAGGGGCGAGGAAAGGGGAGATAAACAGCGGGAAGCGTCACATTTCTCTTTCCTCCCCTTCCTTTTTTTCAGGTGTCAGTCAAATGCGTCATATTAAGTGGCATCCCAAAGAAAAAAAACACAGAAGGAAGGAGTAAAAACGTGAGATAAAACGTCAGATAAAAGACTCAAACTTTATTGGAGTTTTTTTTCTCTCTACTCACTTTGTCTCCTCTGTGGGCGGGACTTCCTCACCCATTTCCTGCAGAATCCAGGAGACGAATCGAGGAGAAGGAAGCGAGGAAAGACAAATGAGATGCAACTTTAATGTTTGACTCTGTGACATTGAGAAAACAGGAGTCACTGGGGTTTATAGACCAGTTTCACCAATGGACTGTTCTCATTGGAATAGGGTGACCACATTTTCACAATCAAAAACTGGGACACACCCGCTCTGAGGTGGTTGGTAAAAATAAAATTGCGAAATGAGTGTGATTAAGGAAAATTGTTCTGCCCTTGGTCTAATATGAGTCCGTTTAGTCACATTTTCTGTGTGTTTTGGTCTTTTTTAAGCAGCTTTTCTGTATTTTTTCTGAAAACAAATGACAGTTTATGCCTCTTTTTACTGTTGGCAGGTATCAAATTGGTCATAAATAGGGACACCTGGGAGAATTTTTGGATAAAACTGGGACAAATCACCGGTTTTGGATAAATCTGCTGGGACAGGGCTCAAAACTGGGACTGTCCCGGGTAAATAGGGACCAGTCTACATTGGACAAAACTAAAACATGTGTATTTAGCAAAGGGGGTTTCTAAGTGGCAACAAGGTCTAAAAATGCATTCATCTCAAGTGTGCGCTCTTCTGTGGCCTCTGCGATTTCAAGTAGTTGGTGGCATCACGAAAGACTGCCCTGATTACAGATAGTTAATGTAATAATTTAGCGTCAAATCCACTTTTTTGCTACTACCTTTGCATGTTGTGTTTTTATAGCATTATCTACTGTCTTTACACATTTTTTGGCAGTGCTAGTGCTTGGTAAGTAGTTAAATTTGCAGCTTTCTAGTCAAAAATGTCTATAGAGTGTGCGCTGTTTTCTGTGGCCTCTGCAATTTCAAGTAGCTGGTGACATCACAAATCACATCATCTTCACATCTACAGCCAGTTAAATTCATACTTTAATAGGGAAGTTAACACCAAATCCACAATTTTTACTACAAAACTTTGCATATAGTGTTATGTGGTGTTTTTATAGCATTATCTACTGTCTTTACTCTTGCAATACTAATTTTTTGGCAATGTTAGTGCTTGGTAACTTGGTAAATTTGCAGTTTTCTAGTCAAAAACGTCTAGTGTGCCCTGTTTTCAGTGGCTTTTTTGTTTTCAAGTAGTTAGTGACATCACAAAAGACAGCCCTGATTACAGCCAGTAAAATTACATTTTAAAGTCAAAATCAACACCAAATCCACTTTTTTCGCTACAAACCTTTGCATATAGTGTTTTAAAAGCATTATAAACTGTCTTTATTCTCATAATACTCATTTTTTGGCAATGTTAGTGCTTTGTAACTAGGTAAATTTGCAGTTTTTTAGTCAAAAACATCTAAAGTGTGTGCTGTTTTCAGTGGCTTCTTTGTTTTCAAGTAGTTAGTGACATTACAAAAGACTTAAAAATGCATTCAGTTTGTCTTCTTATGTTCATTAACTTGTAGGTTTTTTTAGAGACAATACTGTAGGAGATGTATCTACCTTGAACTGTCAGCAGTGTCGTTTATCAGCTTTTGTCACTTCCTGTTGGCCTCGGCAGGTCGTTCAGACTGACCACGCCTCCCTCCTTTCACACACCTGGCACACCTTCCTCCACAGACCACCAGGGGGGCGTGGTTAAGCCGAGCGACCTTCCAGGAACGACCTACAAGAAGTTAGAACAGCTGATGAGCCCGTCAGCGCCGGTGACAGTTCTGAAGGTGGTTTGCAGCCGAAACATGTCAACAGGGTAAATTTGCACACTACTGTACTGTCTTTAAAAAGAACCCGAGAAGTTTAGGTCTAAAAATATGCGCTGTTACCTCAAGAAACCTGCTCGTACTCTTATGCACTCCCTCCTTTCCTGTGCCTAGAATGTTCCGTATTATAACATTAAACATATCGACCATGTATGAAATGAATAACACCTGTTGCTATGGTGAAATGGAAATAAAAGGGGAGCTTTTTGATCTTTCTGACATAATCATCATTGGTTGAGCAGGTTGGCGGTGCGATTCTAGCCCCTGCAGATGAATGCTGTGACCTTGGGCAAGACACTTAACACACTTCAGCACCAGTGTCTGTTTAAACATAATAATAATGAATCTGTCAAGGTTTACAAAGCGCTGTACAAGCAACAATGACCAATACAAAAGCTTAAAAATAGCATACAGAAGACACACAAAAGCAGACAATGATGCAGACAAACCAGTTAATTGTGATAAATAAATATAATAAAAAGAATTAAGCAATAAAATGGAGCTAGAACCAGCTAAAGGAAGGGCAGCTGATAAAAATGGGTTTTGTGGAGTGATTTGAAAGACGATACTGTTTGTGCAGCCTTATCTTACAGGGTTAAAAGTTCTAAACGAGCTTTAAAAGTGTTCAGTAAAATCTTAAAATCACTTTTGTACAGTGGTGTATGAGCGTTTTGTGAATGGGTGAGTGGTGAAGCTGGAAAAGCGCTGGATAAAATAATGTATGTGCGTATTACTGTGCTGTTTTAGATGCGTTAAGTTTTCTTTTATTTGTAATTAGATGCAATCAATTTACCTTTTTTCTTTTTTTTTTCCATAAACTTAAAATAAAAGTAAAAATGTGCGGTTTAGAATGAACAAATGGAAACTTATTATTATAATGAGGTGTCGCCTCGCCACAGATCTGACCTGTAATTTGTGGCATTGCCTGTTTGTCTTCCTTAAGAGTGATATATTTATTTCTATTCTGTGGAAAAGTCTCGGCAAACCAGTCTAACCTCCATGAAGTAATATGAAAACACATTATAATGCTGTGAAATTTACTCCCGTGAGATTTGAGCCACGTTAGAATGTCGTTCAATCCTCAAAAACAGACCTGGAGTTGCGCTTTGTTTCTTTTTTTTTTGTCCAAAAGCTCAAAATACTCTGCACCACCTTATGATGTCATGCAGTGATAGTTCTCAAGCTACATTTTACCTTTTGTTCAGTGGAGATGGGCAATTCCAGGTCTGAAATCCTCCAAACGATTCTAGTGAAGCTGCACAGAGTTTTAAAAACATAATGGAGCACTTGCTGTATCACTACAAGGTGGAAGAGTTTGCGGTTGAGACAAGAAAACAGCCTAAATGTGGAGGAATTGTGCGTTAGACATGCGAAAATGACACAAAACTCCAAGTCTGTTTGTGAAAATCGGAAAAATCGGAAAATAGCGCGACACGAGACCTTTAACCTCCACATAAATCCGCGCTAAAAGCTTCTATTTCTTCTTCTTTTCAGAGCAGCTTCCTGGGCACGGCTACATTTTCCATAGGCGATCTCCTGAGGGCTACAGATGAACGGCTAACCTTAAGTCTCAGGTGAGTCCGTGCCTTTGAGCAGTACACCCACCTACACGCCGCTCAAGATTCTCCACGACTTAACACTTCCTAAATACGCTATATTTTCCCATCAAAGCCGACAGACCAAGCGAAGCATCAAACCGTAGTGAGCTGGGAAAAGGAACGCAGATGTTGAAACCAGTGCACATTACAGTAGCTGCCAGCAATGTTTGTTTTTTTGCCGTCTTATGTTAACATGTGGGAATACAAAGCTGTGATCCTCATTTTGGCGTCTGTTGCTCTGAATGTGGGCGGGAGCTATTGTCAGTTCTGAAAGCGAGTTAAATGAGTAGTTTGAAGCGTAACACTAAACACTAAATCTGTTTATTTTCCACTACTGAACTCTGCATAGACGGATTATTTGATTATCAGCGCAGCGATCTTCAGTAGTAGGTGACATTACGCAAGACTGCCCTGATTACAGATAGTTAATGTAAAAATTTTGCCTCAAATCCACTTTTTTGCTACTACCTTTGCATGTGGTGTTTTTATAGCATTATCTACGGTCTTTACTGTTACAATTCTCATTTTTTGGCAATGTTAGAGCTTGGTAACTAGGTAAATTAGCAGTTTTTTTTAGTTAAAAACGTCTAAAGTGTGCGATTTCAAGTATTTAGTGACATCACAAAAGACTGCAGTTATTACAGACAGTTAAATTCATACTTTAAAGTGCCTGGTAACTAGGTAAATTTGCAGCTTTTTACCCAAAATCATGTTGTGTGCGCTCTTCTGTGGCCTCTCCGATTTCAAGTAGTTGGTGACATCACGAAAGACTGCCTGATTACAGATAGTTAATGTAAAAATTTAGCGTCAAATCCACTTTTTTGCTACTACCTTTGCATGTTGTGTTTTAATAGCATTATCTACTGTCTTTACTGTTACAATACTCATTTTTTGGCAATGTTAGAGCTTGGTAACTAGGTAAATTTGCAGTTTTCTTTAAAAACACATCTAAAGTGTGCGCTGTTTTCAGTGGTCTCTACGATTTCAAGTATTTAGTGACATCACAAAAGACTGCAGTGATTACAGCCAGTTGAATTCATACTTTAAAGTGCTTGGTAACTAGGTAAATTAGCAGTTTTCTAGTTAAAAACGTCTAAAGTGAGTGCGCTCTTCAGTGGTCTCTGCGATTTAAAGTAGTTGGTGACATCACGAAAGACTGCCCGATTACAGATAGTTAATGTAATAATTTAGCGTCAAATCCACTTTTTTGCTACTACCTTTGCATGTTGTGTTTTAATAGCATTATCTACTGTCTTTACTGTTACAAAACTTATTTTTTGGGAGCGCTAGTGCTTGGTAACTAGGTATTTGCAACTTTCTAGCCAAAAATTTCTAAAGTGTGCAAAGATTTCAAGTAGTTGGTGACATTACAAATCACATCATCTTCACATCTACAGCCAGTTAAATTCATACTTTAATGTGGGAGTTAACACCAAATCCACTTTTTTCGCTGCAAAACTTTACATATAGTGTTATGTGGTGTTTTTTATAGCATTATCTACTGTATTTACTGTTGCAATACTCATTTTTTGGCAATGTTAGTGGTTGGTAACTAGGTAAATTTGCAGTTTTCTAGTCAAAAATGTCTTAAGTGTGCGCTTTTTTCAGTGGCTTCTTTGTTTTCAAGTAGTTAGTGACATTACAAAAGACTGCCCTGACTACAGACAGTTAAATTAATACTTTAAAGTCAAAATGAACACTGAATCCCCAGAATTTTGTATATTAACCCCAGTGAAGTAAATGTGCTCAGCGGTAAAATGAAGACTGCATACGTATGTGCTGTTTGGAATTATCTTGAATATAACTCCCTCATTTGTTCTAATCGCTTGTACCCAGTGCGCTCGGAGTTGTGCGTCAGTGCGGAAATGATGAAAACTGAGGTTCGGTTGTAACTGTCGATTAGCCGAACATAACCTAAAGCTACAATGACGAAGATGAAGAAACTGAGGTTCGGTTGTAATTGTCGATTAGCCGAACATAACCTAACGCTACAATGACGTGAAGATGAAGAAAACTGGGACATTTTGCTAATTTTTCCTCGATTTTGTCAGACTTACGACGCAAACAGAGCCCGCCGTTTTCCGTTTTCCTGGTTTGTGACGTAAGCATCAATAGAGCCAATCACGCGCTTCCTTATACTTCCAAGCCCCGCCCCTTTTCCCTCCTTCATTCTCCTCTTCAGTCCTCCAGGTTCTGCCCTCTTAATCAGCTCAGTTTAGGTGCTGAGTCACATTTCAAACTGATTTTTTCCTTTTATTTTAAAAATTGGAGTAGAATATAATGAAAGCCTTTTAGCACCAGCGCTTTATAATGTTGTTACCTCATCAAAAACAGACCTGGAGTTATGTTTTAATGCATTTATGTTTGAGTAACCTTTTATTATTAGTCTGTCTACATCTCCAAAGCTCAAAAATGCTCTGTTCAGCACAAAAAGTAGTTCTGCTGCTCCACTAGATGAAAAATTAAGGAAAATAAGTAGCATTTCAGTCATGTCCTTTTGTTTCTCATTAGCAGGGAAGTAGATGAGGGAGTTTTTAGGGGCCCAAAATCGGACACTCTTCCTCATATTTTATATTAGAAGGGGCCCATGTGAGACCCCAGGGCCTTAAATTTCTGTCGACAGACCTGCTCATTAGACAATACTTAAGATGCGACGTTGCAACAGGCTCATTTTGATTTTTATATTGGATATTGGTCTTAAAACAGTTCAAAAAAGGCCATAAGAGGTTTTTTATTTTTTTAAAGAACCAGAATAATATTTGTCGCTCATTGTGTCACTCGATCCAGGTTCTTAACATGGTTTTTAACTGAAACGAGCAAAGCGCCATTGAATTATTAATGCACGTTCCCATTTCAGCGCTTCAGTTCAATATCGATCTACAGTTTACGGCTTAGTGTCGATTTCCTGTTCAGAACTTCAAGAATTGTCAATCTCTAATGAACAGAAGTAAAAGGTAACTTGAAAACGAGGTGGAACGGAGCATTTTGAGTTCGGAGATAAGCACAGATTCGTATTAAAGGTTTACGCAAACATATGTGAATGAAATAAAAGAGAACTCGGGCTGTTTTTGAGCACATATCAACGTTATTACATTTGTTAAACCTCACAAGAGTTAATTATGTGTAATATAAGACCTTTAAACATAATTGCTTCACATTTTACTGACATTTCAGGTGTTTTTTTCTCCTAAACCGACTATGTAATTTAAGATGCGTCTGCGAGTGGCTTCTTCATTATTCACTCCCCCTGTGTTTTAAACAGCTTATTATAAATATTAAATGAGAAAGGGGTCGTAACGAGGTCGAGCCCACGCTTCAGTCAAAGGACGCCGTTATCAATAACAAAGAAAGCAAACGCACAACACACACAAGAGTCATATTATTATTTTATGGGAAGCTGAAAGGCCAGTCAACAGTCACATCTTTCTATTTCACGGTGAAACATCAAAACGATAAGGTGAGCGCCGTATCCTTTCATGAAAGCTCGACGCGATTGCCAAAAGTAAGTTGCACATTTATAAATAGTGGTCTGGTTTGACAGCCCGGAAATCTGTTCTGTTGTTTTGTTTACGTCTTTTACAGGGACGTAATCCAAGGTGAATGCATTGAGTATAGCGTGAGTGACATTACAAGGTGGATCGGAGAACTGTGGCGGCTTTAAACATGATTGGAGTGCCAGGGCTGAATGCTGAATGTGCTGTCGCAAGACTAAAATCTTCTCAAAAACTTGATTTTGCAATTAAGGAATATGCTCAAAGCTCCCATATTACGCAAACCTCGCTTTAAACCATTTTATAATGTTGTTACCTCATCAAAAACATACCTGAAATTCGGTTTTGATTCATTTATGTTTGAGTTAATCCTTAATTATTAGTCTGTCTGCATCTCCAAAGCTCAAAAATGCTCTGTTCCACCTTGTGATGTCATGTAGTGGTAGTTTACAAGTTAACAGCTGCATTTTTACCTTTCGTTTAGCAGAGATGGGCAATTGCAGCTTCTGAAATCATCCAAATCATGATAGTGAAGTGTGTGGAGTTTAAAAACACAGTGGAGCATTTCCTGTACCTGATGACGTCACAGTGTGGAGCTTCGGTTTGAGAAAAGAACTCATCATACATGATGAAGAAACAACATTATAACACAAATATAAGCAAATATAAGCAAATAGTTTAATACTCGATATCCATTTTGATGCAACAAAAATACACAATTTTAGACAAAAGAATATAATTTACAACACAAAATGTTTCCACTGAAGTTACTTATATTAGTTACAATAAAGATCAAGACAATTCTTTAAAAATATTAAGGAAAGGTCAAATTTTGTCCTGTTTTTTGCCCAAATAGCATCTAGCTTGATATTAGTTTTCATCTTAATATTTAGTTTTGACAACCCCAAATCTCCATAACATTTCTTCAACTCACATGTGCAGCAATTATTTTTTATTATTATAATTTTTTTTTTCATTCTTTCAGCATGCTTTTGTTTCTGAAGTAAAGTGCACAGTTAATGTAATTTTATTGTGTCAATATGAATGAATCATGCAATGCTGTGAGTCAATTAAAAACTCCAAAAATTATGAATGTTTTTAAATAAATAATTTTGCTTTTTTGAGTCAGACTTTTAATATAAAAAATACAAAATAAATAAATACATAATTTAATTTAATTTAATTTAAT
>JACN01153748.1:0-12782 GCA_000787155.1 Scartelaos histophorus | reverse complement strand
GGCATCAAAACAATACCACGAAAGTACTCGGTATTGCCCGGATGTGGTATCTCCCGTCACCGTGACCGAGTCTATCTGAGGCCATGTTCTGTGACTCTGGTGTTTGTACGGCAGAAGATGGCATGTCAGAGCTGGTCCTTTAAATACACACAGTGATCATATTGTATCCTCCACACAGAGCGGAGTGACCCGGGGCCATGCGGGCAGACGGCGGGCACACAGCGGGCACAGTGACGTCCCTCTCGCACAAATAAACAGCCGCGGCGCCGCACACAAACCAGCCATTTCCGCTCTCATCTGGCACGCGCATCAGGAGCCAGCTGCGCTCACAGACCAGCCCGCCGCCATCTTTCATCCTCGCTCCTCGCCACTCCGTACAGACTCTTGGCTTGGCTGGAGCGGAGCCGTGATGGACCTGGCTCGGGCTCCGTTCTGCGGGGCTCTGGGGACCTAGCGCAGCCTCTCATGTGCTCGAGTCCAGCTGCACCGAGCTTTAAAATAATGACTTCCTCTGCAGAAGAAGCCTGTGTGCGCTGTCTCCTCCGCTGTCCTGCAGGAGAGGGGGCTTCTAAATCACCACTTTCAGCCCATACATCAGCACGGGGCTTTGAACATGGTCCCAGTGTGAGGAGCCGGGGCACTGACAGCTTAAGCAGATCAGGCTCATGGGGCTACACTGATAGGTCATTGGTCATCATAGGAATAGGTCATTTTTGGACACATCTTTACTCAAGAATACAAGGTTTAAATAGCCATGAGTCACGAACGAAGGCTGCAGTCATTAATTTCCTAATTGCGTATTATTTTATATATTTGACACGAAAACCAAACAGTGAAATCTGTCATTTATCATCACTGTTCCTTTAGAGATACCGACCTGAAAATGCTCCAAGTCTTACTAAAGGTAGAGCGGCTCTGTCAAGTTACTCCTCAATTATCTTATGCATTCCAAACAGCCTAATTATTCACCAATATTTGTTTAAAAGTGCTATTCACAAAGACAGAGTGGAGAAACATCAACTAGCATGCTAACGTACAATCCCTAAAATGAATGAATTACTGTGGCTTCCAATATTCTCACCGTTGAGACATGATTAATCACAGTTTTAATCCCAATCTTGATGTATCGCTACTTCAAACCATAGTCTATATATATATATAAATGTTTATAGCTAACCCGCTAGCCGCGATGATCCAAATAGGAAGTAAGCATGGGCGTACTTCCAGCTCCATCCAATCCAGCTCCAATTCACTTTGTATTGAAAAAAACTCACCGTTTATCCGTAACGATATGTTGCACTCACTTAGACCACTTCATTAAACGGTTTGTTCCAAACTCAGAGCACATTAGCGTAGGCGTGTTAGCGGGAGTTTGTTAGCGTGTGGGTGTGTTAGCTTGAGCGTGTTAGCATGTGTTAGTTGGTACAACCCTTATTGCGACAGACTCTCACCTCGACATTCCATCATTCCGATATCCCTCCATTACGACATTCCGACACTTTTTGATGCCGCCACTTTGACACTTAATAATAGTTTGCAGCGTCACCTTTTTTGCCTTGTGTTTGTAGAATACCAGGGTTGAAAAGTCGACCGGTGCGCTCTGATGCTTCGTACCGTTAAAAGATCAATGTGATTTGTCCTGCAGCGGCATATAGGAGCCGACGACCAATAATAGCATGGTAGGTTTATGCCGTAAATGCGCAGAAGTTTATTTCTAATATTTCTTGAAGATAACTCACAACATCACAGCTCTCTGACAAGAATGTTGCACTGTGCTGCGAACTTCACCATGTCCTTAAGTGAGTGGATGTGAGCGTACATACAGCTCGTTCTAGTAAGCCCACGGATTTTGAATGATTACCTTGTGTGTCGGAATGGCGGAATGTTGAAAAAAAAAAAGGAAAAAAATGTCAAGAGTGCAGGGACATTTGATAAAAAAATTAAAATAGCGCCACAACAATAAGACGTCAGTGTCGGGTTGGCGCTACGTCGGAATGGCAGCAGGTAACGATGTGTTAGCGTGTGTTAGCGTGTGTTAGGGTGCGTTAGCGTGTGTTAGCATGTGTTAGCGTCTTACCGTGAGCGAAGCGGTGGACCCAGTAGTAGCCGAGGTCCACCGCCAGCAGACAGAACCACCAGGTCCACGGGGAATCCCAGGGCAGCTCCAGGAGGCGGAAGTTCTGCCACACATACATGTAGGCTGTCAGCTCGAAGCCTCTGAAAAACAGCCTGGAACACACACGAGGGAGAGCGCGCCATCAGGTTAATGGTTCGATTCCCGCACCCTCCCACGAATAATGTGTTTGTAAGGGAAAACAGATGTGGTGGTTGGTTACTTGATATAAATTGGCATTAAAGATTGAAACGTACTGTACAGATGTGACTAATTTAACTATTATCCAATATTTTCTAAAATTTCAAACTTGATTTCAATACTTAAGGTTAGACTCAATACTCAATACAGATTCTGACCCACGATGATAATAAAAACTCTTTATTTAGACAAAAGAATGTGAAAAAGGTTCATTTCTGTCCTTATACCTGTTCAAAAAACTGTATGGTTTTATATATATATATATAGACTGTATAGATAGTAGTTTTAGTAACAGTTAGTATCTGATTTTCAATACTTTCAACAACCTTTCCAGCAATAAGTATCACACTAAATGTACATGCACTAAATCAGGGTTCACCAGAAGCTCTCCACCTCCTTCTAAAAAGCTCTCCAAGGGATTCCTAAATTCAAAATTTTGTGAATAACAAAAATTAGATGAATAGACTGACTTTTAAAATTGTAAATGTATCATTTTCATGACTGACTTTGCTTTCTGCACCAGTAAACTGATGTTTTATAAGCCTCTAACTGTTGCTTATATATTTAGTCAGTTTGTTGGAGCTGCTAAATTGAGTTTTTTAATTTTGTAAACCACCAGAGGAAAAAATGTTGGACTAAATGAATCACTATACCCTTATTTAAAAGAATATAACACATGTTTGTTTTATGTAACGGTCCAGTATTACACTAAATGGTTTCTTATAAGCTTTAAGATAGTTATAATGTTGTTATTTCCTCAAAAACCTACTTATTAGTCTGTCTACATCTCCACAACGCTCTGTCCCACCTTGTGACATCATTAAGTGGTAGTTAACAGCTCCCTTTTACCTTTTGTTCAGTAGAGCTTAATAATTCCAATTGTGTGATAGCCCCTTAACACATGAATTTATATAGATTTAGATTTTTAAAAAGGTTTTGTGAGTGTTTTTGCCTTTAAGTAGATGGTTAATTCAGTTGAGATTATCAATTAGACTGTATAAAAGAAGCGGACTAAGCAAGGGTGAGACAAAAAAATAAAAATAAAAAATCAGGATCATGTATATGTATGTATGTATGACCAAAATGACGAGGTTCACAGCAGTAATTACTGAAAGAGGGGCGACAAGATCTTAAAATGTAAGTCAATCGGACCCTCCTGGAGCACTTCCTGTTTGACCATGTCCATTCATATAAACTGTCCATGTCCTGCATGTGCAATACAGCCGCTATCTTGATCCAAACAGGCATATTTACGACGGTCGATGTTAAGAGGTTAAACATGAGTTCAGAAAATATTGTAATATGGGCCCTTGAACTAGACATATTTTTTTTCGGTTATGTACTTCATGGTTTAAGATAAAGGCCCAAGATACAGCCTTCCCCCACAGTGGTGACTTAACGCATGACATCCCCATTAACATGAAAAGCGTAAAAACAAAAGGGCAGATTACAGCAGGAGCATGTGACCACTTTCAGTCTTTCATTAGTGGTTCATGGCGCTGTGACCTGGAGCTTGTGCTAATGTGCCTCCATATCCCAACATCATTGCAAAGGAGCACCCTGTAACTTTTTGGTTGGGGTCCGGCACCTGCTTGTTTCTATGGATACGTCATTTGCTCTGCCTCAATGTTCCACAGTATGACATTAAACCCCGCTATGTTACATTTATTCAATTACGGGTGGTTTTAAAGCTCAAAAATCCCTAGAAAAACTGACTGTGGGGTCGCCTCTCCGCACATCTGACCTGTTACTTGGTGAAGATAGAAATTTAATGCCACACTGTGAAACATTCCAGACTAAGCAATAACTCAAACTATAATTTCTGTGGAGAAAAGCGAATCCTCCACCAGAAAAGTGTCTTTAAATAACAAAAACATAATTTACGCGTAGAAAACTGGTTTAGGTGCTTGTTGGGCCTTTCATAATACCTACTTTTTCTGACTTATCACATAAAGAAGTTGTGTCATTTTTCTGGTGGAGGGTTCGTCAAATGCTTTTACTCCACGGAGATGTTACTGCTTTGTCAGGAATGTTTTGCAGTATCTTCACGGAGACTAAACCAGACCAAGTTATAGGTCAGATCTCAGTTAGAATGGCAGTTTTTCTAAGGATTTTAGATATATAGAACCATCTGTAACTGAATAAAAGCTATCGGTAGAAACAAGCACATGATGGACTTCAAACCAAAAAGATTAACCCTATTTTCACAACAAAAAAGTGGACTTTCCTGAGTGCGTGACTATTTACTTGACTATTTACATTTACTTGTACAAAGGGGCATGTGTAGTTTAAAGGTTACATAACTACTAACATGGGTGTAGCACATAAACTCTTTGTTAAACCATTATGAGGATACAAAGTTAACATGAAATACACCCACTTGCATCATCAAAACAGTGCACATGAAAACCTCGAAACAAGAAATAAGATTCATGTTGGGTTCAGTATCAATATGGCTACTTTTTATTTTATTTTTCTTGTAATACGCCAAGATTTTTAGCTGTGGAGTGTTGAATAAGTGACTTCTGTGGCAAATTATTACGTCTTTCAGCTACTTAATTAAATGATAAAGAATTTAATGATAATGTATATTCAAAAATGGTTTATCTTGCTTTATTGTAATTGTAACAGTTGCATAAAGTATTTTCAGTATTATTTATCGCAATATATTACGCTTCAAAGTTTGTTTTCACGAAATCCCTAACCGCAACTCTCACAATACTCTTTCGAAATACTGTGGCGATGGACTTTTATATATGATGTTACATAAGATAAACTTGTAGGAGTTCATGGTTATCTTACTTTAGGTTCGATTGAGTCATCTGTGTTTGAGTAGTCCAGTACTGTCTATGTTACACAGCGGGCAGCACGTTCCACTATACGTGAAGTTGTACTATGGAATCTTAAACCCCAACGCTGTTTAACTTGTCTTGCCACATCTCACTGTACATAAAGTCAGGTTTGATGGCCTGCTACATATTACACAGTGAAGAAAGTGGAGCAAAGGGAAGCAGGACTTTGAAAAACCCATATCGCACTATTTTCTGATCTGTGTTACGTTGTTTCTTCGTCACAAACATTCCCAGAGTTGTGTTTTGTTTCATTTACATGTTTAACACACAAATCCTGCATATTTAGGCTGAGTTCTTCTCTGAAACGGAAAACAACGTACAAAATACAGGAAATGCTTCACTAGAATCATTTTTGATAATTTCAGCCCTGGATTTGCCAAATTTTAAAATGACAGCTATTGTTTTCACGTCATTGAAATTGCTTCACTCCAACAGACATTAGAACTTTCTCTGGCCTCTATTCCCACTACGTCACAAACCAGGAATATATTTGGAAAGAAGCGATGACGACTTCCTTTGCGCTCTGTTCACGGTAGTAAGTTTAACAAAATCTAAGAAAAATCAGAAAATGTTACAGTTTTCTTCATTTACATGTCATTGTTGAGTTCCGTTATGTTTCGGCTAATCAATAATTACAACCAGACTTATCAGAGTCGGTCGGCGAGCCCAGTGTCGGGAACTACACCAGAAGTTGTCAAAGCTTCTTTCCAAACGTCTTCCTGGTTTGTGACATAAGCGTGAAAAGGTAAAACTGATATATTCTAAAATAAAAGCAACAACTTAAGCTTATTCCAGAGTATTGAATAGTATAACGGGTCAATTTAGGCTCCAAATGGCTGTTAAGCTAAAACTACCACTGAACTGACATCATGAAGCACATACATCGGCTGTCGAAACTTATTGATTCTTCAACACAGTCACTTGTCTACTTCATGTCATTTTAAATCTTTAGTCATTTCTTATTTCGAAACATGGGCATTTTATATTATTAGGTTCTTTTTTCAGACCGAGAGTTTGTTTCCATGTCTGTGAGCAGCAGAAACTCTATGAAAAACCAGATCTATGTACAATACTGAAGACCATGTGGAACGTCTCTGATACACTTCACTAAGTCACTCTGCTCATATTTATCCTAATGCTGCTGTACATAAACATAGTCATATCACTGTACATAATATTATAATATACTGAGAGTCTATTTTAAAATTATTTTTAAGCCATTATCTATTATCTTGTTTTATTGCATGTTTCCATTTTCCTGCTGTTCTTGAACTGTGTGTTGCAACACTGGAATTTCCCCACTGTGGGACGAATAAAGGCAGATCTTATCTTATCTTATCTTAAAACAAACTTCCCTAATAACATAAATTATTCAGACCAAATGAACCTTATTGGACTAAACAAGGACTTTTCTTTTTTTTATTATTAACTAAAATAACGCTTTATGGCCTCACAAGGTGGAACGGAGCATTTTGAATTTTGTGATTCTGTTTTTGAGGAGACAACAGCATTCTAACCTTCTACTTTCACTAGAATCATCTAATTTCGGACCTGGAATAGCCAATCTTTACTGAACAAAAGGTAAAAGGAGCTGTTATCTTGAGAACTACCACTACATACCATCATAAGGTGCAACAGAGCATTTGGAGCTTTGGAGATGTAGATGGACTAATAATAAAGAGTTACTCAAACATGTGAACAAAACAAAACCCAACTCCAGGTTCATTTTTGAGGAGATAACAGATTTCTAACATGACTTTAAGCATAAACATATGACATTATTGAAAGACTTACAGAGGAATCCTGGAGACCATGCCACAGGCGATGGAGGTGATCCCGTCGCTGATGGTGGGCAGAGGGGTCTCCGCCTTCAGGGCCCCCACCACCAGCTCCAGAAGCATCAGCCCCACGAAGTACGGAGTGGCCTGCACACAACCCAGTACAAAGAAAGACTGTGAGACTCAAACCACCGGATCATGTTTGGATTTTATCTCCCCATGAGACAGTCGCACATCTAAAGCAAGTATTGAAATTGTTTCCAAATACAAAAGCTACAAAATACATATCTAAATAAATGAAAGGGCCCATATTTTGCTATTTTCTGATCTGTTAGGGTTAGGGTTAGGCTTAATAAATAAAAACTGAGCATAATATACGTCATTTCTCTAAAGATACTGCTTCACGATGGGCTGCAGGAGCTGGAGTAGCGAGGAGTCTTTTTAGGTTTAAACCAACTGGATTTCAGCATCAGAACTGGCAACCCAAATGAGAGACTCGTGTGAAGCTCATTCCGCTTTCCGATTGGACCAACTAACATAAACAACTTAGTCATCATGTCCAATGGTTTCGTAATTAAGAATAAATCAGCATTAGAAGTGTTGATTTGATCTGAGTATGTTTATCTTTTATCTGGGAAAACAGATCGATCATATTTATGGAATTTAAAACCAAAAGCTTACATACGGCTCCTTAAAATGTCAAGTGTTGAATAAATTATTAGTTTTTTACTGTGAAATGGACTGCTGTTCCTGATCTATAAGTTAACTTGGCTTGGTAACATCTCAATTATAGAAATACATTTGTTTGAAGATTCTACATTACGTAAAACTGAATCTTTGTGAGCTTCAACTCATGTTAGAATCTTGTTACCTCATCAAAAACAGACCTGGAGTTGTATAATTTCATTCACACATTGGAGTAATCCTTTATTATTCCTCTGCCTACATCTCTAAAGCTCAAAATCCTCTGTTCCACCTTGTGATGTCATGAAGTGGTAGTTTTCAAGTTGACAGCTACATTTTACTTTTACTTTTGCTCAGTAAGTTTCAAGTTGACAGCTCCTTTTACTTTTACTTTTGCTCAGTAAAGATCGGCAATTCCAGGTCTGAAATGATCCAAATGGTTCTACTGAAGGTGTACGGAGTTTAAAAACACACTGAAGCACTTCCTGTATTACTAAGGTGGAACTGTGTTTTCTGACTGAGAGAAGAGCTCAGGTTAAACATGCAGGATCTGAAGGTTAAGCATGTTTAAACTAGAGATATGGGTCAGTGACATGTCGTGTGTCCAGTTGCAGTTTCTTCAGTTACAAAGGTTCAAATTTCATAATAATTCCCCACATACCTGTAGAACCTCTGACCTCCATGGAACCAGATCATTTTTTGTCCTTAAAGAGTCAAATGTTCATGTGGTGCGACCGTCCGCCCTTAATTCATGATTTTTAAACTTTTTAAAATGACTCTAAATCTAATCACATTTATTTTCTTTATTTTTGTCATATTTTGTGTTTGTCATATTGAAGTGTTTTAGTCCCACATGAAATTTCATCTTTCTTGAATAGATATTTTCCCCATAATATTCAAACAAATATTGTCTGAGCGAGTCCATTTTTTCAAATCTCATGTTTTCATGTTTTCAAATCTCAATCTCATGTTCATATGACTCACAACTTAGTTGAACATCCCAACCATGTTTTAGAAAATAAAACTATTTTAATGTTATTCTCGGTTGGTTATTCTAAGATTGTAGCCAATTCATGTACATAAAAAAAACATAAAAAATACTTAATATAAATGTCAAACATAGATTTATGCACCTCACATTGTAAATGTTTGAAAAAGTTCAACAGAAACTACATTTTTTAAATTTGCCTGTTGAAAATCCTTATATGTCATTGACCCATTTAGGACAGAATTTCATAATTTTCCTCAAATTATGTACTTTAAATGTAATTAAATATTTTTATCACAAACTTTGAAGACAGCAGTGTATCACATTTAGTGTGGTAATAAAGTATGTTCTGTATGTATAATCGGTCTATCTCTAGGGTGAATGAATAAAATAAAACACAACCCTGGGCATGTTTTTTCACATACCTCGATACATAGAACACAATACGCTACATTTTTTCGATACAGTGCACTTTTGTTACAATATGATTTAACACGATATATTTCAAACTGGTTTGATACGATTCCGTAGCTAAATCAGGATTGTGATGCTAAAAGTCCATATGAAAAACACCCACTTTATCTCATCAACACAGTGACAAAAATGTCAAATTTGTTCCTTTCCACAAATAAGCAGCACAAGTATAGCACAAAATAATGTAGTAAAATATACCAAAAAGACACTGTGTGATATATATCAACACAGCAGCCTACGATATCAATACTGCATCATCAACCTAAACGATATGATACAGTGAAATATCGATATTTTTGCACACCCTTAGTGAAAGCCGTTAGAAAATAGATCCGAAAACAGCGTAATAAGGACCTTTTCATAACGCAAAACCAGCAACTTTTCCATTGTTTATTACATTTCAGTTTCATTCGCGAGTCTAGTTTACAATTTGACAACAACCATTGCTCATAACACTATTCTAACAACCTTTAATTAATCCCATGCAATAAATCACGGTTGGACGTGCAGACACAAACAGCAGCTCCGCACAGTGAGAGGACTCGCTATGGGGAGGACACTGTTTGCTTTGGAAGACTTTTGCGCTCACGGACCTTTCATGTTTTGTGATCCATTCTGTTTGTTTCACTATGAGACTCAACTCTACGGCCTAAAACCACATTTGGTTGGCAGGCGAAGTATTGACTTTCTCTGGTGCTGGAAATCATCACGGAGCCAGTTCAGCATTATGAAATAAAATGGGCATTACCAGTGCTCCATGAAATACTCCGTGTGGATACTTAAAGGTGCACTGTGTAACTTTCTGAATGGGGGTCTGTCACCCGCCTGTTTCTATGGAGATGTCACTGGTCTGCCTGGAATGTTCCACAGTGTGACATTAAACAGATGTACCTCACATGAGCTGTGCAGAATTTAAGTTCATTCTGTTTAGGCCTGGAACTGGCACTAAAAACTTACAAAACGTACGATGTGCTGAAGTGAAAGTTGGTTTATAAAAGTGGTTTTCAAACTCAATCTATCTTTTTTGTCTGTTTGTTTTTGGTTTTGGTGCATATAAAGGCTACATTCTGTGGAACAAATGAAATATGGAGAATTGTATAAAATACAGTGGCAACCCTGATATCAGGACAACACAGGCTAACAAATACTGACAGTTTTAGTGAAAATGGGGAAATACAACATTTGTCCACGACAAATGTAATTCAAAGTTAGTGTAAATCTGATTCAGATTCAGAAAACTTTATTGATCCCATAGGGTAAGTGATCTGCAGCATTCAGAGAGCAGTTCTCACTTCACACACACACACACACACACACACGCACACACGCACGCACGCACGCACGCACGCACAGTGTGTCAGTCTGTTACAGCCACAAGTTCAACTCAGTAGAACAATATACATATTATAGTGTCAAACATTTATAAAAATGTTATTCTCAGAATTAAGCAGAATTAATCTATTCAGTTGCATTTTTGGAACGATAATGTTGTAATATAAATATATTCAAATGTTAGCACAGTAGCTAGTAATTTATAATCTATTACAATTTTAACTTTAATTGTAACTTGCCCAACACTGGCTAGAAATTCTCTATAATGGCTGCGTGGTGTGGTGAAAGTTTTCAGAAATGTTTTCACTTCGGGTTAGACAGTGTCATGGTGTTCTTAACCCACGGGAGTAACTCCTTCATGGAGAGGTAAAAGAAGCAGCCTGTAAACTGACCAATCTGACAATCTTTAACAAAGTACAAGTACAACAAGTAACAAAACATGTAGAACATGGGCCTGTGTTTCTCTAATTTATTTAAGAGAGAAAAATTAAGTATAATTTTCTCTAATCTGACAGGCAGTACAAAATATAGTTATCTAATGCTCTAAAGGTAAGAAAATGAGTCAATAAAATGGGAAATTAAATAATAAATGAAATATTTGTAGAGAATGCAGCTGAATAGAAAATAAGAAATACACAGGCCTGTTTCTATTTATGTCAGTGGTCAGTGGGTTAAAGGTTAAATGAATCAGACAGAATAAATGTACTTATTTATTTCGATGTTTTTATCTTCTATCTATCACCATGGGTTGAAGTGTGTTAATTCAAGGTCATTGAAAGATTGAGGACTGGTTATGGAGAAGTCCTTAAGTTAAAGTCTGTATAAACCCTGTAGTTTAATCTGAAAAGAGCTCATATCCAACACCAGTGTGACTTCAGTCACTTCTGAGAAGGTCACTAGAACAATTTCACACACAACACGGGACCGCAACAAAGGGAGAAAAACAACTTCCGAAAGGGATCATCCAGGAAGCACATGACAGCAGCACCCGGGGCAGCTGGTCGCCCCCGGCAACATATATTAGTTATGCCATTTGATCTGATTGTGACTAAAAAGTACTGATGGATCTCACTTTTGTAACTGTTCTTGAAGCATATCACAACTTCCTCATGCTTTGTCCAATAAGGAGTCTTTCCGGAGTGTGTGTGTGTGTGTGTGTGTTGTGCGTTGGACTTGGAGGTAGCAGGGCCGTAGCATCAATAAAAGGTCCCGTTATTATTACGCATTATTTCAGCGTTTTACTACATCTTTAGACACATTGGCATCTGGATTTTCTGCATGGAGAAAAGGGCTGGAAATATGGCAAAAACATTTTCCAATTCTAATTTATTCCTCTGAAGCACAGACTGAAATATAAATGGACAAAGCTAACCCCATAACCGCAGTATTCCAAAAAAATAAATACATACTTTGTTTCCTGCCACAAGATCTGGTGTTAACATCTCAATTAAAAAGCCCCAAGTTGATGGATTAAAGGTGGGCTGTGTAAATTTTGATTTGGGGGTCCAACACCTTCTTGTTTCTATGGATATGTCGTTTCTCTGCTTAAAATATTCCACAATACGACAGTAAACAGCTCAATTTTAAATCTATGCAATTACAGGTGGTTTTATAGCTCAAAAATACCAACAAAAACAGGAATTCTGACTATTAACGGGCTCGCCTCTCCACAGATCTGACCTGTAACTTGGTAGGGTTTGGTCTCCGTGGAGATAGAAAGGTTTATAATGCCATACTGCGATACATTCCAGACAAAGCAATAAAAGCGTCTCCATGAAGAAAAGCATTTGACGGACGCTCCATCAGAAAAGTTAAGCACATTTTGAACTAGTGAATGTTTTAAAAGCTCAAAAAGTCACTCAGGAACACACCAAAGAGCACTTAAATACCAAATTTGGATTCCAAGCACTTTCCCCAGTACAATATTCATGTAGGTCCGTCTGGTTTTCACATTAACATCTGAACACAGGTAAAAATGATCAAACTGTGGACCTGAACCCAAACGCTTCATGTAAATGAACTGCACAAAAGGACCTATAGCCGACCTGTGGTACCAACAGAAGAGACCAAAAATATTTTATGGACTTTCTACCTGATTGTTACTGTCTTAAACATGCAAAACAGAACTACATCATTTAAAACAGTTCGCAGTGGTTCAAAGTTATTCCTTGCTCTCCAATCATCCTTATTATTCACTGTTATAATACATTTTGCAACTTTCAGAAACCATAGCAGAGTTTTGCCTCAACGTTAAAGCAAAAAACCAACAACTAGCATGCAAATTATTTAATCTTTGCACTGTTTTTTCTTTTTTACAACCTTGTAAAAAGCCAAGATATATTTGTATTTTTATATTTTAT